>SZWC01023938.1:2420-16489 GCA_023375785.1 Penium margaritaceum
AGCATGATGCTGGCAGACTTCCTGACCAAGCCGCTGGCAGCGCACCGCTTTCAGCAGCTGAGGGGACAGTGCGGACTTGTGTGATTTTTATTCTCGCAAAGTGGGAGAATGATGGATATGAGAGTGCCAGAAAGTGACAAAAATAGGTTGCTCGATAAAAATCATCTGGCATGACAGTTGCATAAATGATGTTTCATAGGTTCCAATGCACTTTACAGAACTCGATACGGAGTCCGTTTGAGTGAGATATGGATTTCCAAAGTTTGGAGATCATGGGTCGGGTTCAAGTGACGACCTGAGCACTTTGAGCTCAAAAGGCGGCAGGATTGTTGGCCAGGACGGCTGAGAGCGGCCTTCAAGGAGAAAAGGCGGCTGGAGGAACTCGAAGAGACTTCAAGGAAGGTGCAGACCATGATTGTTGGTCATCCAAGTGGTGTGAGACATAATTCTCTTGTGTGACAAGGTGACTGCCGCTCATCCCGCTAGGCTAGGAGAGTGTGCTAGAGGGTAGACTTTGACAGAGTGTATCTCAGTGCTCCCTAGGCCAAATGAGGCATATAAGGGCTTGTTAGAAAGCTGTGACAATGTACTTTATTACTAAAGAGTCGGTTTCGACATTTGCATTAGAGTGCCGCCAATGCATCATACACACCAACCACCATGCGTGGAAACATCTAAAAACACAACCAAATCTCAGTCGATGTCAAACCCGAAGGATGGACTTAATTCAATCTGGGTTTGACTACGACATTGAGTACCAGCCAAGCAAAATCAACCCGGCAGACGTACTGAACAGACGACCAGATTTAATGGCTGAGGTGGCAACGCTACAACTACATCGAGACCAATATCTTGAGCGGCTGTTCACACGAGGCTATGACCAGCAATGCGTGTACGACAAAGCAAAATTCTGGTACGACGCACCCTATTGGCGACGGCGCCTCACTTGCCAAGTGGCCGTCCCCCCAAATGACAAACTTTGCCATATGTTTCTCAACAAATGCCACGACACAGGACCAGTTGGAAATTTTGGAGAGGACAAGACGCTGAAGAAGCTGGAAAAACAAACTACGAGTAGGACAAGATGCAATCCAATGTGGCCAACTTCTGTAAATCCTACGGCACATGTATGTGGTAGAAATCCTATCCTACACAGCCACCTGGACTTCAGCAACCACGCCCTATTCTGACGGAACCGTGGGCCGACATTTTCATGCACTTCGTCACCGAATTGCCAGTCACACTCGAAGGATATGACACAATCCTCGTGGTCGTTGACAGGTGTTAAAAAATGTCCCACTTCATTCCGACAACCACCATTGTCACCGCCGAGGGAATAGCACAATTGTTTCTTAACAACATTGTGCAGCTACATGGCGTGCCGAGCACAAGTGACGAAGACGGCCAATTCACCAACCGTTTTTGGCAAGAACTGATGACTCGCTTCCGAAGTAGAATTCAACTTTTGACAGCGTTTCATTCTCAAATTGATGGTCAAACCGAGTGGACAAACCAGACGCCCAAGCAACGTCTCTAAACAATATGCGAACCTCACGGGATGGATTGGGCACAAAAACCTCCGACCGCCAAAATCGCATATTATTCCGCAGTTTCTACCGCAACGGGTAAAACTCCATTTGAATTGGTGTATGGAAAACTTCTAGTCACACCAGCCAGACTAAAAATTTGCTGCAACATTCCCTATTTCGACGTTCAATGCCAATACTTCACCACCATCTGGGAAAAAACACGGCAAATCCTGAAGAATACGCAAGCAACGATGAAGCGAGCAGCTGACCGACATTGTAGCAAAAGCATATTTACTACAGGCAACAAAGTGTTCTCAGCTCGGCAAAAATCATACTCCGCGGAGTTGAATGTTTGAAGCTCAAACCTTGGTGGTTGGGACCGTTTGAGATCGAGTGCATGCAAACACGCGTGGTTGCGTGGCCCGAACTCCCCAACACTAAGCAAGTTCATCCAGTTTTCCATGTCAACAGACTCGAGCACTACCGAGACCCCGGAGAGAACTTCCCCGGCAGACATGTCCCTCCTCCACCTCTTGTTCAAGTGGAAGAAGACACAGAATACGTCATCAATGACATCCTCGACCATCGATGATGAGGCAAGACGACAGAATATCTTGTCAAGTGGTATGCGAGCGACGCCCCGCACAATAGTTGGGAATCCTAGGACAACCTCCTAGACGTTGATCACCTAATCGACGGCTAATACCCCCGTCAGCAGGCCACATCTGTATGCGCACCGGGACGTTACGGCTAAAAGGGGGGGAAGTGTTATGTACCAGACGTACACGATTCCCTAATCTTTCCGAGTGGGTATTTATGTTATTACACAAACAGAACATTGCATCGCGAGACCGCGATACTCACTCCAACGGTAGAGGAAAAACCGGCCAACGACCTCCGCCTTCAATGAATCTTCCCAAAATTTCTCACAACTTTGAGCACTCTCGCAAATATACGACAGAAGCATCACGACCTTTCGGTCGACTTCTCGCAGCACCGAGGCAAATCTGGATTCATGAAGATGCATCTCGCATCTTCACCGTCGATTCTCAAAGTCCCCCGATTTCTCAGCTGACCTTCTCGAATTCCTTCCCTCACTACGCAACTCTGCACGCGCCACTCAACAACCAACCCAAGGACCCCGACTATGCCTCATTCGTAACTCAACACTTCTATGTATATTTTTTGATCATTTTGACACTTGTCATCGAAGTACACTTACCACTAATTGTAAAATTCTCAAGCATCCCAAATTCTAAGTTGTGTTCTGCCTCACAACTTCTTTATGCGCACCATCTACGCTCCGTTCGGCATAACATTGGAGAAGGGTTTCCTGTGCGACGGAGTGAGCAAACATCCATGATTTTCTCGATAGGGTGAATTAGCACAGACACCCAGACCGCGCATGCTATGAAGCTGGCATACCCACGAGAGAAATTTTAACATGGCATATCCAAGTCTTAAAGAAAAAGAATGAGTATCCGACCATCGCTCCCCATGCTCGATCGGCAATATGCTTCACTGATTGAGCATGGTGAAGAGGGTCATGTGACCCTCACTCGATCGCGATGTTGCTCCATCGCGAGATTGCGATGGAGCGATGACCCTTATTTTTAATTCTTTTCAACTCTCAAATCCTCTATTACAATTTAGGGTTAGGCCTAATAGCTCGGATACTCGCATCGCGTGCACTATTTAGCTGGCATACCGGGAGTCCAATTTTTGACACGGCATACCCACCTGTTTAGGAAAAGGAACGAGGTATCGAGCCCTCGCTTGCCATGTTTGATCAGCCACATGTTGTACTGATCGAGCATGGCAACGAGGGTCATGTGACTGTCGCTCAATTGCAACCGTCACTCCCTCGCAAGATCGCGATGGAGCGATGACCCTTTTGGGTTTTTTTTTTACACGCAAACCCCCTGTTTCGATGTAGGGTTTATGTTTTGCGCAGGCGGAGTCCACGCAAAACACACAAAATCCTAAATCGCAATAGAGGGTTTGCGCGTCGAAAAAAAAAGGGTCATCGCTCCATCGCGATTGAGCGAAAACGCCCATTTCAAAACTTGGATTTTTTTTCATGGCACTCAAACCATCCCTGGTTTGCGGAAAAATGTTTTCAAACCCAACCCCTCTTTAGATTTGGGGTTGAGGGTTTTATTTTTTGCGTGAGCATCTGCTGGGCCCCGCGTTAGTGAGGCCCAGCAGATGCCAGCACATAAACCCTATGCGAACCCCACGCNGCGTCGAAAAAAAAAGGGTCATCGCTCCATCGCGATTGAGCGAAAACGCCCATTTCAAAACTTGGATTTTTTTTCATGGCACTCAAACCATCCCTGGTTTGCGGAAAAATGTTTTCAAACCCAACCCCTCTTTAGATTTGGGGTTGAGGGTTTTATTTTTTGCGTGAGCATCTGCTGGGCCCCGCGTTAGTGAGGCCCAGCAGATGCCAGCACATAAACCCTATGCGAACCCCACGCAAACCCCTTCCTCGAACGATGACAAACACCTCAAAAGAGGGGTTTGTCATTGTTCGAGGAACATGATGACGTCAGCATTTTGACGCTGCATTCCATGCATCGACGACAGAGCTTTTACTGTGGATACGTCATTTATTCTTTTTGACCTGTATGTATCGTAGCTTTAATTTAGTCCGTATTGGGCAAGTTGTGCCTCATTTAGGAGGTGTGGGTATGCCAGCTTAAATTTTGGACATGGTGGGTATCTAGTCGCTCCTCCTTGAGGGTTTTGTATGATTTGTGTAGTTGGCGCCCCCACAAAACATGAAACCATACATCGCAACAGGGGTTTGCGCATTGAAGAAATATGATGAAAATAAGGGCCACTGCTCCATCGCAACCGAGCCAAAACGGCCATTTCAAATTTCAACTCTTTTTTCACGGCACACAAACCACCCCCAGTTTGCATGAAAAATACTTTCAAGCCCAACCCCTATTTACATTCGGGGTTGAGGATTTGATTTTTTTGCGCAAGCATATTCGAGGCCCCGTGGTAGCGGGGCTCAGCAGATTCCCTTCAACACATATGGTTTCTCGGACCTCCCACGCAAACCCTACACAAATCCCTCCCTCAAACAATCACAAACACCTCAAAAGAGGGGTTTGTAATTGTTCAAGGAGCACGATGACATCAGCATTCCGACGCTACATTTCATGCAGCGATGACATAGCGTTCGCGTGCTTTTTTTATACGTCGTTCCTTGTTTACTTCTGGATGTAACAGTTTTAAAGCTAAAACGTGCTGGGCATGCCGTTCCAAATTTAGTATGTGCGGACACGCCAGCTTAGAATTGGACATGATGGGTATGTAGTCTGCCGGTCCTTCTTGATAACTTTAGTTATGTCCATGTTCCACACATTAAACACACCACATCCAAATCCAGAACTTTTCTACAACTTTACTAATGGTTTTTCTAGCAACCATAAAAAAAATATGCTCTATCCAAAGGGGCCAATTTGTTTTTACCCACTGTTTGAGAACATTCTGCGCTGGTTCTCTAGTAGTAGGAGAAGAAGACTAGTGTGCCCACTTTTTGACAGAGGGGTCCTTGTTCTCCCCACTGATTTTTAATTGGTGCACACTATGTCCAAAGTTAAAAAACGAAACAACCATTATCCACTTTTCACAACATGGCTCCGATACCCACTTTTCATGCGGGCCAGAGGTAGAAATGAAAATCGCAAAAACAGTAGAACGGGTCCTTAGTGGGAGAATTATCTTCATCTATAAAGTAGAGCTTCACGTCGGCTACGTGGCATACCATGGTGTCAGTTTTGAAGCTAGCACCAGAGGACAACTGATAGGCGCCGATGACATAGTCCATTCTCCATTCAGTTTCTATGAACTTTTTGCTAACAGGATGAACGGGCTCCATTGATACCCTAGGGTACCATTCCCGGATCCACAGTTTCTACACCAATCACACTTTGCCAAATACATCTCTTAGCTATACCACACAGATTACATTTATGTTGGACTCACGTTGAGGCACACTCGTTCAGGTTTTGAACCGGTATAATGTACCAGTTTGCACTATTGTCGGGCATGTAGACCAGTACATAAATGCATATTGCGCCTTTCTCGCCTTTTCATTCAAGCAGCAATAACTTGACATGTGGGGTCGACCCAACCTCCTTGGCTGGGATGACATGTCTTCGCGTTATAGATATCCCTTCATTGCCCACCGGGCATGGGTCGCAATAAAGGGAGAATGGAATCGTCATGTGGCTCGTACCAGGAGGGCTCACGTCCTCCATCCACCAGAGGCCACATCCCCACTGACACCTGAATCAATTGGGGTGGCCATCAAACTTCCCAGACCTATGGGAGCCATGCATCTCTTCCGAGCCACAGTGTCCATGCGGACGTAATAGTGCCTCATGCATGTACAAACATCGTGCTGGCCAAGGACGCTAGAGGCGTATTTCAAATTTTTGTACACGATACAAATCATGGGTTGAACGCTTTATGGACATGACGAGGCTTCCCGCAATGAGGTTCCTAATGCTCGTACGAACAGCGAAGCCATGACATGTGCTAATGTTGGGAGGGCACTCTGGTGGGATGAAGTTGGGGCTTGGAGAGGCCAATGTGCCATGACCAGCACCACAGATCTCACTCCCCAGCAGGAAATGGACGCATGGGCTATGTCAAGGCTTGTTGGGACATTTTCGTTGCAACCAAGGATTTGCCCACTTAGGTGAATGACCCATGCGAACCAAGGACGATGTGCTGGATCCCGGACCACACTACCGTAAGGCCGGACAGGAGCCCACGTAAAAAGAAAATCCTACAACCTCGAGTGTCCTTTGGGGTAGGGTTTGAAAGCCATTTTCATGGATAGAAATGGATCTTCCTCTCCAAAAAAAGATTCAGAAAAGGAATTTTCACTCTATTGCGATCGACCAATTGGCCTTTTTTTTCTTCTTCTTTATTTTGGGTTACATAGTTACCTTATTGCAATCACTTTTTTTCAGCGCATCTATTTTCTTGAGGCTCGCTTGTTCCACGTATAGACCAACAAGACAACAAACGACATCATCCCGGTAAGTTAAGAGAAACTAGGTTGTATTATGGTTCAATAAAGAGTAAAAGTCATGTTGACTTGAAAGTGAGTTCTTCATCACAAAAATGTGTTACTACTCTACCGTTATGTGCATATCAACGCATGAATTCTTTTTTCTTTTGTATTATTTCCTCACAAAAGTTGTCAATTTAGGTAGAAATATATAGTGTATGTGAAGTGTACACATGCATATTAACTATCCGTGTAAGTTTTGGGTGACAAAGTGTCTTTATTGCAAACTTTGTTGCTTTTCAGGGTTTAGGTTGTACAATTCTGTTTATTGTTGCAAGTGTTTGACATGAAGTTCAAAGAAGAGGTAGGAATAAATGGCGTACTTGATATGTTCCGATGTATACTATTTGTGGATGTTTCTCTCGTGAATTCTTCTTTGCGGCACTTAGTTTCTCACATTTGCATCCTCGGTGATTAATGTAATTAGGCACGAAGGATCTTCATTGTGTGTGTTTACATTGGTGTAAATTATAATTGTGGCTACTGCTGGATAAACATATTCCCAAATGTGGCCATAAGCATCTTATGTTGGTAAATGAACTTTGGTACACGCTTTATGATGGTACCATTTTTATGATGTCATAGTTTTCATTATGTTTGTAATGTCGATACGTATGTAACGTAGTATATATGTGTTTCTATATGATTAACATGTCTGATATTCTTTTGATTTGAGTATGCTGCTTGTGCGTAGTTTGATAAGATTACATCATAATGGGTTATGTCTAAAATGCCAATATGCATGTAACTCAGTGATACAAGTGTGTCTATATGCTTAATATGTCTAATATGCTTACAATTCTAATGTGCTACCCATGTCTAGTGTGGCTAGATTACATCCCATAGGGTTATGACTAAATGCCAATATGCAAGTAACCTAGTTGTCTAAGTGTGTCCATATTCTTAATATGCCTAACATGCTGATAATGCCATTATGCATCTTTCTTCTTGTATGGTTAGACTACATCCTATTGGGTCAAACTAAAATGCCTAAATGCAATTGATTGTTGTTATGTCTACATTATATTGCATGTATATATAGCAACATGTAGATGTCTAATAACCTGATTGTGCTTTGTAAATGTACAGTGTAACCAAGTGTTTCAATTCTATGTCATAATACACCTACACACTCTAAAGGTAATTGCACTATTTCTATGGAGTTGAGTATCTTGCCATCAAACAACCAACTTGGGCCGTTGGATTGATGCTTCTAAGCATCATATTGACTGAAAATGAGCATTTGAAGACAGCACTTACCTCCTTACCTTGCTTCCCTAACACGAGTGAAGTTGATCATGTTGGCATTGTCCTTGAATGAGATCGACATGTCTGA
This sequence comes from Penium margaritaceum, assembly GCA_023375785.1. Lineage (NCBI taxonomy): Eukaryota > Viridiplantae > Streptophyta > Zygnematophyceae > Desmidiales > Peniaceae > Penium > Penium margaritaceum. The sequence goes on from SZWC01023938.1 coordinate 10,384, forward strand.
TCGACATCATTGTTAGATAGGTTGGGTCATCAGATATGTCAGTTGGATCATGTCCAAAGTTGGTAATCATGTTGAAATTGTTAAGAGATGGTCTGTGGTTGGTGTGGTTTGCAATGATGCGCAATTGGGAGTGAATGAGAGATGGCTATCACAAACTACACTCACTTTACTCTATGTAGCTAGATCCAACGACACACCAAACTGACCACGACGTATCCTGCATGCCTAGAGGATGTAACACATCAACAGTCATCTGTGCTTCAACAATGCAATGCATCTAGTGTGGACTGAACCGACACCCACTCAAACCACGATGACGTGGTTGGTTCCTCAAAGGGGCCCCCTTCCGGAACCGCGGGGTGGCTATGGCCAGTCAGGATTCCCAATGTACCCCGACACTACATGCTAGTGACTCTATACAGGTCAATGGAACTTGACGACATCCAATCTTATGTATATCAACGACAAAAGTGGTACACATGTGGTTTGGATGTGTGCATGGATGGAGTGGACATAGGTATGTCGGGTCATCAAATATGTCAATTGGGTCATGTCCAAAGTTGGTAATCATGTTGACATTGTCAAAAGATGGTATGTGGTTGGTGTGGTTTGCAATGATGTGCAAGTGAGAGTGAATGAGAAACAGCTATCACAAACTAGAATCACTTCACTCTACGTAGCTAGACCCAACGACACACCAAACTGGCCACGACTTATCCTGCATGCCTAGACGACGAAACACATCAACGGCCATAGGTGCTTCAACAATGCACTGCATCTAGTGTGGACTGAACCGACACCCACTCAAACCACGACGACGTGGTTGGTTCTTCAAAGGGGCCCCCTTCCGGAACCGCGGGGTGGCTATGGCCGGTCAAGATTCCCAGTGTACCCCAACACCACATGCTAGGGATTCTATGCAAGTCACTGGAACTTGACGACATCCAATGTTATGTATGTCAACGACAAAAGTGTTACACATATGGTTTGGATGTCTGCATGGATCGAGCTGACAAAGATAGGTTGGGTCATAAAATGTCAATTGGGTCGTGTCCAAAGTTGGTAATCATGTTGACATTGTCAACAGATGGTCTCTGGTTGGTGTGGTTTGCAATGATGTGCAAATGGGAGTGAGTGAGAAATGACTATCACAAACTAGACTCACTTTACTATAGGTAGCTAGACCCAACGACACACCAAACTGACCACGACATATCCTGCATGCCTAGACGACGAAACANCAAAGATAGGTTGGGTCATAAAATGTCAATTGGGTCGTGTCCAAAGTTGGTAATCATGTTGACATTGTCAACAGATGGTCTCTGGTTGGTGTGGTTTGCAATGATGTGCAAATGGGAGTGAGTGAGAAATGACTATCACAAACTAGACTCACTTTACTATAGGTAGCTAGACCCAACGACACACCAAACTGACCACGACATATCCTGCATGCCTAGACGACGAAACACATCAACAGCCATAGGTGCTTCAGCAATGGACTGCATCTAGTGTGGACTGAACCGACACATAATCAAACCACGACGACGTGGTTGGTTCTTCAAAGGTGCCCCCTTCCGGAATCGCGGGGTGGCTATGGCCAGTCAGGATTCCCGATGTACCCCAACACCACATGCTAGGGATTCAATGCAGGTCACTGGAACTTGACGACATCCAATGTTATGTATGTCAACGACAAAAGTGTTACACATATGGTTTGGATGTCTGCATGGATCGAGCTGACAAAGATAGGTTGGGTCATAAAATATGTCAACTGGGTCGTGTCCAAAGTTGGTAATCATGTTGACATTGTCAACAGATGGTCTCTGGTTGGTGTGGTTTGCAATGATGTGCAAATGGGAGTGAGTGAGAAATGACTATCACAAACTAGACTCACTTTACTCTAGGTAGCTAGACCCAACGACACACCAAACTGACCACAACATATCCTGCATGCCTAGATGACGAAACACATCAACAGCCATCGGTGCTTCAGCAATGCACTGCATCTAGTGTGGGCTGAACTGACACACAATCAAACCACGACGACGTGGTTGGTTCTTCAAAGGTGCCCCCTTCCGGAACCGCGGGGTGGCTATGGCCAGTCAGGATTCCCAATGTACCCCAATGTCACATGCTAGTGACTCTGTACAGGTCAGTGCATCTTGACGACATCCTATGTTATGTATGTCAACGACAAAAGTGGTACACATATGGTTTGGATGTGTGCATGGATCGAGTCGACAGAGATAGGTTGGGTCATCAAATATGTTAATTGGGTCATGTCCAAAGTTGGTACTCATGTTGACGTTGTCAAGAGATGGTCTGTGGTTGGTGTGGTCTGCAATGATGTGCAAGTGAGAGTGAATGAGAAATTGCTATCACAAACAAGACTCACTTTACTCTACATAGCTAGACTCAACGACACACCAAACTGACCACGACGTATCCTGCATTCCAAGAAAACGAAACACATCAATGGCCATTGGTGCTTCAACAATGCAGTGCAACTAGTGTGGACTGAACCGACACCCACGCAAAGCACAACGTTGTGGTTGGTTCTTCGAAGGGGCCCCCTTACGGAACCGCGAGGTGGCTATGGCCAGTCAGGATTCCCAACGTACCCCAACACAAGATGCTAGTGACTCTATACAGGTCACTAGAAGTTGACGACATCCAATGTTATGTATGTCAATGGCAAAATTGGTACACATATGGTTTGGATGTGTGCATGGATCGAGTCGACACAGATAGATTGGGTCATCAAATGAGTAAATTAGGTCATGTCCAAAGTTGGTAATCATGTTGACATTGTCAAGAGATGGTCTGTGGTTGGTGTCGTTTGCAATGATGTGCAATTGAGAGTACATTAGAAATGGCTATCAAAAAATAGACTCACTTTACTCTACGTAGCTAGACTCAACGACACACCAAACGGACCGCGACGTATCCTGTATGCCTAGATGAAGAAACACATCAACGGCCATCGGTGCTCCAACAATGCAGTGCATCTAGTGTGGACTGAACCGACACCCACTCGAACCACGACAACGTGGTTGGTTCTTTAAAGGGGACCCCTTCCGGAACCGCGGGGTGGCCATGGCCAGTCCGGATTCCCAATGTACCCCAACACCACATGCTAGGGTCCATGCACTCATCCAAACCATATGTGTACCACTTTTGTCATTGACACACATAACATAAGATGTCATCAATGACATCTTATGTTATGTGTGTCAATGACAAAAGTGGTACACATATGGTTTGGATGAGTGCATGGATCGAGTTGACACAGATAGGTTGGGTCATCAAACATATCAATTGGGTCATGTCCAAAGTTGGTAATCATGTTGACAATGGTTTGTGGTTGGTGTGGTTTGCAATGATGTGCAAGTGAGAGTGAATGAGAAATGGCTATCACAAACTACACTCACTTTACTCTACGTAGCTAGACTCAACGACACACCAAACTGACCACGACGTATTTTGCATGCCTGGACGATGAAACACATCAACGGCCATCGGTGCTTCAACAATGCAGTGCATCTAGTGTGGACTAAACCGACACCCACTCAAACCACGACGTTGTGGTTGGTTCTTCAAAGGGGCCCCCTTTTGGAACCGCCGGGTGGCTATGGCCAGTCAGGAATCCCAATGTACCCCAACACCACATGCTAGTGACTCTTTACAGCTGACTGGAACTTGACGACATCCAATGTTATGTATGTCAACGACAAAAGTGGTACACATATGGTTTGAATGTGGGAATGTATCGAGTCGACACGGATAGGTTGGGTCATCAGATATGTCAATTGGGTCATGTCCAAAGTTGGTAATCATGTTGACATTATCAAGAGATGGTCTGTGGTTGGTGTGGTTTGCAATGATGTGCAAGTGGGAATGAATGAGGAATGGTTATCACAAACTAGACACACTTTACTATACGTAGCCAGACCCAACGACACACCAAACTGACCACGACGTATCCTGCATGCCTAGACGACGAAACACATCAACGGCCATCGGTGCTTCAACAATGCAGTGCATCTAGTGTGGACTGAACCGACACCCACTCAAACCACGACGACGTGGTTGGTTCTTCAAAGGGGCCCCCTTCCAGAACCGGGATGTGGCTATGGCCAGTCAGGATTCCCAATGTGCTCCAACACCACATACAATGGACTCTATACAGGTCACTGCAATTTGACGACATCCTATGTTATGTATGTCAACCAAAAGATTGGTACACATATGTTTTGGATGTGTGCATTGATCGAGTGGACACAGATGTGTTGGGTCATCAAAAGTGTCAATTGGGTCATGTCCAAAGTTGCTAATCATGTTGACATTGTCAAGAGATGGTCTGTGGTTGATGTCATTTGCAATGATGTGCAAGTGAGAGTGAATCAGAAATGGCTATAAAAAATTAGACTCACTTTACTTTACGTAGCTAGACTCAACGACACACCAAACGGACCACGACGTATCCTGCATGCCTAGACTACGAAACACATCAACGGCCATGGGTGCTTCAACAATGCAGTGCATCTACTATGGACTGAACCGAAACCCAATCAAACCATAACAACGTGGTTAGTTCTTCAAAGGGGCCCCCTTCCGGAACCGGGGGGTAGCTATGGCCAGTCGGGATTCTCAATGCACCCGAACACCACATGCTAGGGACTCTATACAGGTCATTGGAACTCGAGGACATCCTATGTTATGTATGTCAATGACAAAAGTGGTACACATATGGTTTGGATGTGTGCATGGATCCAGTCAACACAGATAGGTTGGGTCATCAAATATGTCAATTGGGTCATGTCCAAAGTTGGTAATCATGTCAACATTGTCAAGAGATGGCATGTGGTTGGTGTGGTTTGCAATGATGTTCAAGTGGGAGTGAATGAGAAATGGCTATCACAAACTAGACTCACTTCACTCTACGTAGTTAGACCCAACAACACACCAAACTGACCACGACGTATTCGCATGCCTAGACAAAGAAACACTTCAAGGGCCATCGGTGCTTCAACAATGCAGTGCATCTAGTGTGGACTGAACCGACACCCACTCAAACCACAACGACGTGGTTGGTTCTTCAAAGGGGCCCCCTTCCGGAACCGCAGGGTGGCTATGGCCTGTCAGGTTTCCCAATGTACCCGAACACTACATACTAGGAGCTCTATACAGGTCACTGGAATTTGACGACATCCTATGCTATGTATGTCAACGACAAAAGTGGTACACATATGGTTTGGATGTGTGCATGGATCGAGATGGGTTATTTGTGTAATAACAGAAATGCCCACTCTGAAAGATTAGAAACTCGTGTACGTGTGGGACGTAAGGTCACTGTCGAGAAGCCAGGATCCAGCGGCAGCCGAGAAGGGTGGTGGGCCTGCCCGTTGACTGCTAAGCCATCAAAGAGAGAGGCAGGCGAGCTAGACTCGCGGTTTTCGAGCCAGCATTTGCCGATATCAAGCCAGCGTTGCATATCTCAGGTAGTCTCGCAACCTCCTTGACATTGCATTCCATGGAGTTGCTCAGCCGTCGTTGTGCAGTGGCAGCGCTTGCTGTGGCTTCGTGGGGAGGAGAGGACAACGGCTCCCCCCGGTAGATGGCTAGGCTGGGAAACAACGGCTCCCCCCGGTAGAAGAACAAACTTTATTTCCGTCTTCCGCGGAACGCAGATACCCAGAAGAAAGACAGTTGCAGTGAACACCCCCCCCCCCCCCCCCCCCCCCCCCCCCCCCGTCCCCTTCTCGCCTTCGGGGCAGCGTGTATCTCTGCTGGTTTCCCTACGTGGATGGTGGCACGGTGCAGAAGGGAAGAGAAGAGAGGAGAAGGAAGGAGAAGGGAGGAGGAGGGAGGAGGAGAGAGGAGAAGAGACGAGAAGAGAGGAGAAGCGTCCGGTGGTCGAGGGTGGAGAGGAGGAGGAGGGTCGGTGAAGCGCCATGTCAACGTCGTCGTTCGTCATAGTGGGGCGGAACGACTGCCCAGTCTACGAGACGGAGCTTGGGTCCGCCCCCAGGGTGCGTGCACGAGACAGAGGCTGACCTGGGAGGAGCAGGTGCGGGAGAGGTGGGGAGTTGGCTGGGAGGGGGGG
>SZWC01023940.1:19612-31319 GCA_023375785.1 Penium margaritaceum
ATCTCTCTCTCTCTCTCTCTCTCTCTCTCTCTCTCTCTCTTTCTCACGCGCTCACTTGCTCAGCCACACTTTGGTACGAGCAAGTTTTGTGGTTTGCATCACTGTGGTAAGCAGAGTGTAAGTGGAGGGCGCACTGACATTGGCTTGCGTGGGGCCCACGCTAAGGCCCACGCCGTGGGCCTTAGCGAGGACGTGTGCATGCTCATAGGCTTGAGTATGTTCAAAGGCTTGAGTATGTTCAGAGGCTTGAGCATGCTCATAAGCAGGGCATGGGCTGCATGGAGAATGGGCCGCTGAAGTAGGGGACATGGGCATGCTCTGGGCATGGGCATGTCATCCGTTTGAGCTGGCGCATGGGCAGCTTTAGCTGCATGGGTGTTGGGACCGCAATGTGCATGGAAGTGGGGATGGGCATGGACATGGACCTGGACATGGGCACGGACATGGGCGCGGACAGGGGCACGGACGGGCTTCAGCAGCAGCATGGTACTGGAGTTGGTGTCGGTGGAAGATTGGGTGACTGTGCCAGGCTTCTTGGTCTTGACAGGGCATGTGCACGGCGATGTGGTTTGAGGTGTGGCACTGGCGTGGCACGTGCGTTGCAGTGGACTTGGGCTTGTGCAAGCCCATGCCTGAGGCTGGGTGACGTGGCATGGGCATCCGTGAGTGAATGGCACAGTCGTCAATCGCAGCGGCATGTGTCCATAAAGCATACGAGAAGCTTGTGCCTCATGTTGCATTGGTTAAAAATAATGAACATGTAGCCCGTACATCTCACACACTGCATGCGATGGGACCGGAGATTGCATATGGATGATGTAATTGGTGGCGTGGAGTGTGATGGGTGGAGTTGATTGTGGCCGAGCAAGGATTGTGGCGCCACCTCCACCGCAGGCCGTCTGTCTGTAGTGTTCCGTTCACATTTAAAGGAAGAAGACGTGAAAAATGGCCCATGGCTGAGTGGCAAGGAGGTCTGACATCAGATTGCCTGGAGTGAGTGTCGACGGCATGGCAGTGCAATGAAGACTTGGCTGAGTGGCAAGGATGAAGATGGCAGTGCAATGAAGACTCCATCGTTGCCGTCGTGACGCTCGTGAAGTTGGCCTGTCGCATTATTCGTACGCACAATACTTCTGATTCCATTTGATCCTTCGAGATGGCTTTGTCGTTGAGCAGCACCCCCAGCTCCCCTTTGTCGTCTTTCTGGGTGTGCGTGTTAGGGCTGGCTTCATAATAAATGCAAGACCAAACGACGAGGCTGGTTGTCGTCCAATTCGATCGTTGATTGGGCACAACGATCGTCATCGCTCGTGCTGTTCATGGGCTCGTCATCTTGTAGTCCTAAAGGTACCCTACCTCTGGCTTAGTTCGGATAAACATCAGTTACCCCCATGCTCGACCCTGGTGCATGACTAGGTTCACCCTTTGTAGCCAGTGTGTAGAGATTTCTTCCACACACTGGCTCAATTCATTTATGTCCGGAAGAGGCTTGCAAGTGCGCCGGGGATGACACCACGCTTCCTCGAGCCCTTGTTTTCGGCCACTTGAACTTACTAGAGGTTGTGAGCGATTGCGTTTGACAGACTTCTGATGCTTTTCTGAATTCAAGTGACTCATTATCCAAGCAGGCCTTGTAGCTAGTGTGCGGAAGTCTGAGCCCGGCTGCTTGAAATAAACCGAAGAAAAATACCTTTGCAAACGACTATCTGAATTTAGGCGGAAATTTAGGCGGTAGTGTGGCTCAGCCCTCGATGGCGATCAGTCCCAGATGCGAGTCATGCGACTCTCGTTCAACCACCGTAATGCGTCCCACACAGCACACCAATGGCTGAACGGCATAAGTTCACAATACTTCTGTTCACCATCTGACCGTGTGGGTATCAGTCGCTGAAAGTTGTATCTACGTGGCGAATCGCTCAAATTCGTTGCGGACCCCACCCGATGCACCAGTCTTTTTGACTGCTGCTGCTATTGGGAAGAGCGATAAGTTGGAAGTCTGTGAACTCAACAAAGTTTTACAAGGAAATGAGCAGAACTGTTTCTGGCAGCATTCAACGAGCCAACCCAACAGTAACCAGCTTCACCCCTCGTGAAGAAATCTTCTTGCTGCAAAAGCTCCCCCTGTACTTTGTGCTGCGCTTTGGCCTTGCTTGCCGCAGCAGCAGCAGCAGCAGCAGCAGCAGCAGCAGCAGTAGTATGAGTGGCAGCAGCAGCAGCAGCAGCAGCAGCAGCAGCAGCAGCAGCAGCAGCAGCAGCAGCAGGAGGAGGAGGCAAGGCTAATGAGGGCTGGAATTGTGCCTGCTATGATGCCCAAAAACGTTTGCTCTGGCAACTCCTTTGCTTTTTGATTCTCTTCTGCAGACGAGGGTACGAGCGCTGGAGTTGTCGCTAGCCACAGCTTCGAGCCTGGCCGGGGATGCGGTGCAACGGCTCGGAGCACTCTTCCTCACTCTTCTGAAACGACAGAGGGAGCTCCATGCGACTGGATTCCGTTACATGGTGGAGTACATGCATGTGAGTTAGTGGCTTTAGTTACATGGTGGAGTACATGCATGTGAGTTAGTAGCTTCCGTTACATGGTGGAGTACATGCATGTGAGTGCTTAGCTTCTGTTACATGGTGGAGTACATGCATGTGAGTGAGTAGCTTTAGTTACATGGTGGAGTACATGCATGTGAGTTAGTGGCTTCCGTTGCATGGTGGAGTACATGCATGTGAGTGCTTAGGTTCTGTTACATGGTGGAGTACATGCATGTGAGTGAGTTGCTGGGTGTTTTTTGGGCGATGAACGAGACAGAACAAGACAGTGATGCACATCGCTTATTCACATATTTCGTAGAAGGCGAAAAAGCAAAGAGAGTCTCATGGAGCAGCACGATCATGTGGTGTACACCAACACCAATGTCACGGGTTGGTCGAAAGATGGAATTGCTGCCGCCGGCATGATAGATAGAGTGGAAAACAAGGGCAAAGGTGAGGCCTTCCTTCTATGAGCTCGGCACAACACAGGTCTCAGAGAGACCCATGGCTAAGGTCCTCCAGACGATGGTGCGGCTCGGGAATATCTCACATTTGAAGACCCTTACATCAACGCGAGGGTGTGCTTCCCGAGTCGCCTGTGTAGGCGACTCGGGAACTGCACTGCAACTGAGAGTGCGACTTGATGGAGGGGCTCTAAATGAGCGTGCGACTTGGGACAAAGTATTCTTTGGAAAACCTTACCCTTCGCCCGTCTGCCTCCACGTCCGTTGGTGGAGTCAGACTCGCCGTCGCCGTCAGACCACGGTCTGGAACACCCCACCCTCCATCACGGCGGCAGCAGGTCTGCCTCTGCCGATGAGTCTGTCTAAAGCGCCTCATTTGAGGTGCTACAGACGGACTCGTTGGCAGAGGCAGCCCCACCATGTGTTATGCCAATAGTTCGATGGCTGAGCACCTGGGCAGGATACCGGAGACGTGCTACGCCAACGAAACCACTGGGAGCCGGGACCACGGTGCATAGTCCTTTGCACACAGGTGCTGCAGCCCATGCAGCACGCAAAAGGTTCGCAAGATGGGTCAGAAAGGCCCAGAACTCGTCCCCAACGCCTCCTAGCGTCTCCTGAGCCAGAAGGTGCGGAAGCCAGCTCTTTTTTTGTGAATGGGCAATGCTTCTGCACCTTGGCCATCTTTGCCATCAAGGTTGCCTTCTCATCCGCTCTGGCGATGCACCCGTTGTCATCCACCGTTGTGATGTCCGGCACCCAGATGGTCCCCTCTTGGTCCCAAGGCAGTGGATGGACTCCTGTGGGTTCCACTGCTGCTCGGAGCCTGTGCTCCCTACAGACTGAGGCCCTTCCATCCCAGGTTGCGCGATTTGCCCATGTAATGGAGCTGGAGCCTTGGGTGCTGGATAGTCTGCGTAGGGTCCGACAGCAGTTCTTTCGGTTGCAGCGCCTCATACCCTGCCTCCAAAGCTGGGGCGAGGACCTATAATCTAAATTTCGGTCGGCCGAAATTTCGGTCCTGAATTTTGGGCCGAGATTTCGGCCCCTCTTAACGAAGGAAAATGGACGAAATTTTGGCCACCCTAAAATTCAAATTTTTAAATTGAAAGGTTTAAGATTTCAGGTAGTGCATCAAGGTGAAAGCGGCTGAATTTACTCTTTTTGTGGCCAGAAATGTGATCAGATGAGGTAAACTGAATTTTTCAATTTTTAATCTAAAATTTTAAACTTTTTGATACCCCATAACCGAAGTTTCGGCCCGAATTAATCTGGGGCTGAAATTTTGGCCCCAAATTTATGGAAAATTTTAAAATTTAGAACATAGGCGAGGACGGAGTAGACTCTAGACGAGCACCAGCCCCAGCATGTCCCCCTCGCCGTCTCCCCGACACTGAGGGTGATGACGCCGAAAAACATTAGTTGTGCCAGGCGGATGGCAAACTTGCGGCGGAAAGGGATATGGAATCGGGGGTTGTCCGATTGCAATGCTTCAAACGCCTTCATCTTCTCCACCTTGTCAGCGATTTTTTCTTTTCAGGACATTGCATGCTGTGCTTTGTGTGTGGGGAACAAGAGTAGTGAATTTTTCTTGGAAAAGTGATTTATATAAATGGACATGCAAGCCGCCCCTGACCGGCACAGACTGTGGGGTGTAAAAGTGACGCCGCCACCAACGGCACATGAACGGTAGGATTGTGAAAGAAATATATGAGCTAGGTTCCGGCAAAGACCGGTTCAACAGAACACAGAGCAGACAACCCAAGAGCAAGAGGCAGCCCCATCCCATGCAACAGCGGAAGATCCTCTCCCGTCGGGCGGTCATCCGCCGCCACACAACGCACGACACTGTAGAAACAGATAGCAGCACACTGACTGCGCACACTAGCGATGGAGACCCGCTGTGCCACGACAGCCACAGCACGCTGGGCCCACCGCTCGAACACCTCCGGAGAGCACCGCCGTGGCCCACGTGCCAGGCAGATCTTGGCGAGGCGGGCCAAGAAAGACCAGAAGTGGTCACCCATGTCGCCCAAGGTCTCCCATGCAAGAGGGCGCATGTGGCGCCCCGGCCGGGCCACCGGACGATACCGCTCCATCTTGGCCCGCTTTGCTGCCTCGACCGCCACCCCTGACCTGAGGCCCTGTCCTAATGGGGATCTACCGTAGTCACGTCAAGAACCCAAGTCAGGCCTGACTCAGGGTCAGCCAGCGTTAGGTCCGGTCGTGGCTCTCTCCGCACACCCTCTCCATGGCGGGGCACGCCACCACTCTCCACTGAGAAAGACAGACGGTGTTCACGCAAGATGTCGGCGAGCTCGTCCCTAATTGCGTTATGGACACGCTGGACGGCTCCATCAATCTGTCGTCTCCTGGTCACTGCGCCCGGGTCTAGACCATCAAGGCCCACCCGCTCAAGATGGGGAAGGGGAAGGCCCAGCCATAGCTGGGTCATGAAGACGAAAGTCTGCCGGGGCGAGGTATGTCCGATCCCGTTGGCCTGGCGGAGTCGACTACAACCAAAGGGCACTGCCCCTCGTCGCCATCGCCCAACAACGCTGGTGGGCATGTTGCTCGCAGCCATGCCGGTGGGCGCATGCCTCCGAGCCCCTTTGCACACCCACACCATCTGTGCGCCAGCTGGCCGCAGGCTGCAATCCACCTCTCCCTCCGAAACGAGTACCATAGCCTGCACATCCGCTGGTACAGGCCAGCCGTGAGCCCTGCTGCATCACCTCCAGAGTAGGCACAACCTCAAACACCGGCTTGGGCAACTCCTCCACCATGTCCCAACCCGGTGCCAAGTGCTGTAGCCCACCGTCTGCTAGAAGGAAGGGGGTGAACTCGCTGGAGAGAGCCGACAGCAGACTCCCCATCGAGCAAGCGTATGCCAGTGGAGCCCGGTCTCTCGCCCCCAACATGCCCGCCCCGCCGACGGCGAATGGCAGCTGCAGCTGCCATCGAGCCAAACGCTGCAGCTCAAAGGCCACCGTCCCCTCCTCTCGATCCTGCGCAATCTGCAAGAGGCGTAGTACTGCCACCCAAATGGCCAAATCGAAGCGGTGAAGAATCTCCAACCAATGCTCCTCAGGCGGGAGCGCCCGCACGCAAAAGTCCACTCGGGGAATGACACACAATCGGAGCAGAGTCATAGTCGCGTGCACCTCCTCCATCCGACCCACCTGCGGGGGACCCCGCAACTGATCCTGAAGCCATCCCTCTGTCCACGCTGCCTGAAAGGGTGCCAAGCCCACTGGACATCCTAGCAAAATCACCCCATCATGCCGACAAGGAAGCCCGGAGAGCACCTAAGGAACCTCCTCCTCTGACAGCCGTAATGGGAGGTACTTCCGTGGCTGGATGTGTAGTCCACGGAGTGCCGCCGCCGCAACCATGGAGGAAAAGGCAGCCGCCAGGGGCTCCAGTGGGGTGGTCACTGTCGCATCGTCTTGGTAGGCCCCCACATGGCCTCGACGCTCCCCCTGAGCACGAGTCAGCACCTGGGACCCCGCCTCAAGCAGCGGAGCAAGAGCCAGGTCAAACAACGCTGGGCCCAAGGGATCCCCCTGACGCACACCTCGAGCACTCTCCAGCACCGCCGGCGCGCTGACACCAAAGAAGAGAAACTGTGTCGGGATGGTGTAGAACTGGCGCAGGAATGGGATCCACGTGCCTAAAACCCGATCTCGCATCGCCTCAAACACCGCCGCTCGCTCCACCTCATTGAAGGCGTTGCGGACGTCGAGCCGAAGAAGCCAGAACCAAGGTTTGTCGAGAGGATGGCACGCACTCCACGAACCAGCACCCCTGCCCCCTTCGACACTCCCACGCCGAACTGATGAGGCCAAAGTGCCCCGTGCAGCCGGTTCCTGTCCCGTAGGAGGAGTCGGCCAGCGAGCCGGACCCAAATCTCACTCACCGCCAACGGCCGAACCCCTTCTGCCTCTGTAGCTCCCTTTAAGATAGGGATGAGTCTGCTCCGACCCGGACACGTCGCTGCCTCTGCCGGCATGGCGCCATCTAGCATAGCTCGTATGATCCCACCCACACCCTCCATATACGCTGATGAGTCAAAAGCGAGGTCACGAAGCAGGTCCATAGTGAGGCCAAGGGGACCCACCGCAGAACCGCAGGGTGCATCAAGCAACGCCTCCTCCATCATCTCCTCTGCCGCCCCACCCCCCAGTGTCTGGAAGGAGTGAACCCATGCCGGGATGGGCACAGCCGTGGGAGGGTGGTGCTCTCTGAGTGCAGCCAAGATCGTGGCCGTCCCTACTGTTGGTGGTCGTCCCTCAAACTGCTGCATCGCCCTCGATAATGACCCAGCGTGCACCATACTAGCCGCGCACTCACGTGCCTTCGCCGCCTTCTCACCTTGCGCTACCGCCACGTGCCGCGTGAATTGGCGGGCTGCCACCCAAGCGCGCTACGCGGGATGCACCCAGGCACAGGCCTCATCCAGCAGCCCTGCCCAGTCACCTGCCTCAAACCGGGCACAATGCTCAAGGGCGACGTCATCGACGGAGCGAAGGATAGGGTAGGCCTGACCTTGGAAGCCAGCCCGCCGTCCACACCAGAGGGGTCTGTGTGGGGCTACAAAGAAGGCGTGGTCCCCCAGCTGCTCCTCGAAGGAGGGCACTCGACATAGCAGCACCTAGAAGTGGAGGAGGAGCATCCACCTGCTGCAGAGGGCCGCGGGCAGAAGGTCAGGTTGAAGAGCCCAAGAGCAGTAGCGCTGGAGGAGATGGCCTACCCGGTTGGCCTCGCCATAGAGGCGCACCAGCACCGATGGAGCCTGTACCATCCTCTCCCACCTGCCTCCCTCCAGCTGTATCGCACCGCCCAGTCGCTCCCATGAGAAACTCTCTAGGGACTCCCATGCTGTGATGATGTCTGGTGCAATAAGGCCTGGTGACGCCTCCCTGGGCGGCAGGAGGCCCTCTACTCCCTGTAGCACAAGCTCCTGTGTCGCCAGGAAAGCCTCCCCTCTCAGTGTGACTACCACCTCTTGGACCCCCTGACAGACACTATCGACGGCCTGCCACTGGTAGAAACTGGCCCATCTTGGAGAGGAAGTCTGCCACACTGTTGAGTTCCAGACCCATCAGTGCCACTGAATCACGCCAAGGCCCTGGGCAACGGCACGTGCGGCATCGCCCCGACGCCGGAGACGTTGGAACGTGACTCTGGCCGTGCCCTGCATCTGGGTAACGACTAGCCGAGAATCCCCCACGACTACCAGACCCTGGAGTTGCCGCTCCTGAGCCAAGGCCAAGCCTCCTGTCAAGGCAGCGTATTCGGCATCGTTGTTAGTCACTTCCCCTTTTAGCCGGAGCCAGGTGGAGAGAGGGACGCCATGTGGGTCAAAGAGCACCGCCCCCGCACCCCCCACCCGCTCTCCGGATACCTCCGTTGCCCCATCAAAGAAGAGCCAGTGGAAATGGGGGGGGAAAGCAAGGGGACAAGGACCAAGGAGCAAGGGAATGTGAGGGAGTGGGCACACGGGGAGGACCAGAGGGTGAGGTGACACGAGTATAGGGGTTGGGGAGCGCGGGGAGAGGCGAAGCACATGTAGGGCACCATGGTCGCGGACCGTGTCAGCTGCTGTCACGGAGCCGTTGTCGGGGAGTAACGGTGGGTGCCAGCGCGTGCGGCCGTATTGCTGAGACACCGGCTGTGGGGTAGAAAGAGGAAAGAGAGAAGGGAAGGTAGGGGGGGAGAGGTAAAGGGGGACGGGGAAGTGGCGTGTGGAGGAGGGGAGGGGGAAGGAGGGAGGAGGGAGGAGGGAGGAGGGTAGGGAGGCTGGGGGGGCTACCTACGCCTATCGCCGATTTGCCTACCAACGCTGCCACCGGCGTAACCAACGGGAACTCTACGAGTTGTCGCTGTCCCTGCTGCTTCTCCGGCAGCTGCCCCTACGGCCACACCTTCTGTTTCCCCCGCTGTTGCTCCTGCTGTTGCCCCTGCTGCTGACTGTGCTATTGCTCCGCCCGCTGCTCCTGCTGCTGTTGCCCGTGCCAAGGCAAAGCCGGCAGCTGTAGTACCGCCTGCCCAGGGCCAGCTGCCGAACTGTCTGCGACCGTTACCAACAGTGCGGTCAGGCGATGCTGCTCCCAACGTAGCGCAGACCGCTGTCGCTCCTGCTGTTGCTGCTCATAACATGGCTGCCACAGCCGCTGTTGCCTCGGCAGCTGCTGTGGATGGGCCTCTAGTAGCTGCCTCCACTCTTCCGACACTGGCCCATGCAATGGTGTTGGCGGAGGCACCGCCGTAGTAAGCTGCACTGACTGCCCTATCTCGGATAGGCAAGCGACCTCGGGCCAGCCGCCTGCCCCCTCTCCCCCCCGTGGAAACTGCTCATCCCACCCAGCCGCTGCACCGAGCTTCGATAGCTGATGAAAATGCCCTGTCCAGCCTAGGGGGGTCTCCGTAGGGGCTGCTGCACGAGGCTGGACAGTCAGAGAAAGCGACAGCTCCCCATGCCGCTGTTGTAGCTGGTGATGCGGCTGTTGCTGCTGTTGCTGCCGCTGCTACGGCTGTTGCTGCTGTTGCTGCCGCTGCTGCGGCTGCTCCGGCTGATGCTGCCACTGCTGCTGCCGCTGACGCTAGAGCTGCAGCGGGGCCCGGGGGGGGACCCAGCCTACCTGAGGTGTCTGCTGCTGCATGAGCTGCTGCAAGAGCTGCTACGACTGCCGCTGTCCATGCGATGGAGGTGACCCTTGCTGCTGCTGCTGTAGGAAGACTGCAGGGTGTTGTTGAGGGCTCCGCCAGAGTGGTAACCGAAGACTTGACTCCTCCAAGTCATAGCCCAGACACTCACTGAGACAGAACGCCAGCCGCCGCTTCTTCGGGCAAAACCATGAGGAGTTGTACCTTCGCGTGCTGAGCGGCGACTTTGCGCAGCTCCCACCGAACCAGGCTACCCTGACTCCCTGGCCCCCCAGCCGAGGGGGCAAGAGGGAGACGCCGGGCATCCGCACCACCCGAGCTCACAGGAGGGGAAGCAAAGGGAGTTTGCTGCTTTGTGCGGGGCTGCGGCTGTGAAGGCAGGCGACCTAGGAGCGAAGCAGTGGCGGGGGAGGGGGGTTGGGGCGCCAAGCTTGGAACGTTGCCTGGAACGCTGCCTGGAACGGTGCCTGGAACGTTGCCTGGGACGCTGCCTAAGGGCTGGCTAGGGGCCTCTGCAGAAGAGGCCTCTCTGGCTGTAGATAGCCGGCGCTCAAGGCTAGCCAGGCGGTCGAGCAGAGTCTGCTGCTGCTGCTGCTGCCGAAGGAAGTGCTGCTGCTGCTCCTCCACACGGCGAACCACAGAGAGCACCTCCGACAGAAGGGGTCCGGATAAGGCCACCACAGAGGAGGAGGCACCTCCGTCCCCTCTGCCTGGGTGCGCCGCAGCGCCGTGTGCAGCTCAGGTAAGTGAAGGATAAGAGTAGAGTATAGCGCAGAGCTGAGCGCTGTGGAGGCCTCCTAGACCTACGCGTGCTGACCAGTCGAGGACTCCTCCGCCCATGCCTCAAGAAGCGCCGACGAGAAGGCCCCCATAGCAGCATCATGAGTGGCGGCTGACTGCCCACATGCCGCTGCCTCGGCCGCTGTTTGCCGAGCCAGGCCTGCCATCTGCTCGAGAGACTCGAGCGCCGTCGACGTCGTTGTACGGAGGGTGGCCACCTCTCATTCGAGGTGGCGGTAGGCCTCACGCAGCTCCGATCGGAGGACCTCCATGCCCAGGACCTGTGCGTTCTCTACGGACTCGACTGCTGTGTAGAGCTGACCAAAGACGTTGGAAAGGTAGTCTGCGAGAACCTGGGAGAACCTGCCCAAAAAAGGCGCCGTCTTGCCCTGTAGGCTCTGCCAACTCCCACGTTGGAGACCACCGCCATCAACTGGGCATGAGCCTGCTGTAAGACCGTCAAAAGATTGCCCGTAGGGGGGCAGGCTCGGCAGAAGCGGCTGCACCGACGCTAAGCTGTACGATGGACGACGACTCCTGACCTGCTACAGCTGCCGGGGCAAGCAATGCACCCCGGACGCGAGAAAGGTGTGCAGACCACTGGGCAAGTAGTGCGGGCCTATGATCGCCCAAGTAGCGAAACGTAAAAAACGCTTGCGTAATTTACGGCGTAAAAAACGGCCGCAAGAAACTATCTTGCGCTGTTGGGGAACTGACCCTAAAAATTTTAAATTTGGGGGGGAGGGGGGGGGGGGGGGGGGGGGGGGGGGGGGGGCAAACAGTGGCATACCCAACTTCTGTGCCAAACATCGTACGTCATGTTGGGTCATGTTGCAAGTCATATACATGTGGCATGTCATTTTTTATCACCCTCCCTAACTATGTACTAATGTCATTTTCTATACATGTACATTGCATCTCCTTACTAGTGTACACATGTCTTGTTCCATGCATCCTGTTCCCTACTGGTGTGTCCATGTCATGGTCTAAATTTTCGTCTTAACTATGGGGGTGACAACCAAAGTTGTCCGATTGACCTGGAAATTGAAGGAAAACGCCGATTGTGTTGTGGTTGAAAATCGATGTTTTAATTTTTTTTTAACTTTGTATCTTGCGAGCGTTTTTTACGCCGCAAACGTAAGATAGCGTAAGTTACGGGCGCAAGATTGAATCTTGCGCCGCAAGTTCAATCATAGGTGCGGGCTGCATGTCATCGTCTGGGGGGTCCGCCGGCGAGGAGGCCATAGTGATTTGTTGATTCAAGAATGGGGGGG
>SZWC01023941.1:0-10168 GCA_023375785.1 Penium margaritaceum
ATAGATATAGATATAGATATAGATATAGATATAGATATAGATATAGATATAGATATAGATATAGATATAGATATAGATATAGATATAGATATAGATATAGATATAGATATAGATATAGATATAGATATAGATATAGATATAGATATAGATATAGTTAGAGTCAGCGATAACTGCGCTGAGCGATGGCTTTGACATGGACAGTCGGATCGACAATTGGAGGTCTGTACGCGAAATTACGGATTTTTATCCGTAAATACTCGGGTGCGGCTCGGCCGGGATTTTCTGATGTACAGGCCAGATTTAATTCTGGCATCCACCTTCAAGGGGGGAAAGGAGCCTGGATCTTTGATTGTTGCATGCACGGCAAGGCTTTGGAGGCCTGCTGGCCCAGCTTGGTCAGCAGCTGCGTAGTGCAAGCAAGCACTGCTGGGTACTTGGCCCAGACCAGTCAGGGTGGGGCTACACCTGACTGGACTGCTGGGACCGCTTGCATCAGTACATGCAAGCAGGGCTCTGGAGCAGGGACCACTCTACATCAGGTGGTGCATGCACGACTCAGCAGCTGCATCAGCTACTACATGCACGACTCAGCAGCTGCATGCGGAGCCAAGAGTGTGGACCACCCTGCATCAGCGCCAACATGCACGACTCAGCAGCTAGGACCACGGCCAAGTTGCCAGCATTCAAGAAGCTTCCTTTAGGAGGAAGTTGCGTGCCTTGGGCTGGGAAGATTCCTTGAGGAGGAAGCTACGACCTTGCAGCAAGAAGTTTCTCTGGGCACAGTGCAACTGGTCAACTTGCCAGGATCCCAGTATGAAAGCAGACTGGACTCAGTCAGTCCAGTAACTCAGCAGTAACTCAGCAAGCAACTCCAACATCAACTCCAACGACCAGCAGTCCTTCTCTGCCAGACATCGCCTTAGACTAAGACTCTGTAGTCGCTCTCATCTTAACACCCCAGTAAGCCTGGCAGCAGTCTCCCAGCCTTGGCAGTAGGACGCCCCTGACTACCTGAAGGCCTGACTACCTCGCTCTGGTGGCCAGACTACGTGCAAGACTCAAGCTCCCTAGCTTGAGCTGTCTTGCTTGACGTTGCTCATCAGTGGGCCAGGAGTTGTGTCTACGCGTGAGAGCCTAGAGTCAGTGTCTAACCTCAGCTCTGTTTTACAGAGTTTATTCTGTCGGGACAGTCAGACTGTTGGAGTCTCCCTCTGTCAACCTAGTGTGTTTGGCAGTACTCTATCAGCCTGGTTAGGAGGGTCTACAAGCTGTGTACCTTGCTCGAGTTCCCCTCTGTCGACCCACTAAGCCTGGCAACACTCTGCCAGCTTGGCTAGGAGGGTCAGAAGACCTTTGACGACCGAGTAAGTCTGGTAGTAGCTGCCAGCATGGATAGGAGGCTGCCCTTACAACCTGGAGGCCATTTCACCTGAAAGAACGGTGACTGTGCTAAGACCCTTGCAACGACAGCCTTGACAGTCTAGCAGGGTGTTGCGCCCTCAGATGGGGCAGGTTGTGTCAGAGCACTAAAGCTGAGCTCTGTTTTGCCGTTATTCCCTTGTACCATACTTGTACTTGATAGTCATTTTCAACTACAAGTTTCAATCCAAGTTTTCCGCTTCTATACATTGGAGTACAAGGTTTTCTTGCTGGGCACTGAGATCCTAGACAGTAGCAAGATCCCCTTGCTGCATCAGAGCACGCGATGACTTTGTCATTGCAGGCTCCAAAACCCCAACATGGTATCAGAGCACAAAGACGTCTGGAAATGCTCAACATGCGATTAGAGCAGCAGACCCGTGCCGCCAGCAAGAAGCAGCAGTTATAGCTCAAGCTTGAAAGGATGACAACGATTGTCATCACTCACCAGTGGCAGGGTGAGCACGTGACGTGGCGACCCTGCACACATGGAGATATTGAGGATGCTTTGAGCGACCTCAATATGGAGAGCCCACAAATTGTCTTTCAACAGTCGAATGACCTCTCAGCACCAAGCTTGTGCATGGAGCAAGAATGTGGTCCAAGGAGAGAGCAAGCAACAACTGAGGAGGCAAAGCGCTCAAGAGAGGAGGCATTTCAAACGAGTACACGCCGCACCAACGTGTGTGCAAACGGAGTCTTGCGGCAACAGTTGATTGGCACGAGTTTTGAAGCTCATCATCCACAGCTTCAGCAGCAGTTGTTCCATATTCAGCAGCAGGTGCATCTTCAGCATCAGCTCCAACTAGCACAACTACAGTCGTCATCAACCGCAGCAGACCTGCAGGCTAATGTGGCAAAGTTCATGCCACAAACTCTCATGCCAGTGCACATGCAAGTGATAGGATCTGCACAGTTGGGCATGGTGCAGCAATGTGTGACAGAGTCACAGCAAGCTATAACGAAAGTGTCATCCATGGCACTTGTACGAGTACTGCTTTACACAAGTCAGCATGAGACAGCTGGGGAGCAAGCTTTCAACCATGAAAGCACGGAGCAATGGCAGCAGATTGGCAAGCAGCAGCACAATTGCCAACGGGAGCGGCAAACCTGTGAGCTCCTAGTTTCCCAAGCAGCTCAACCTGAACGTCGGGTGACGCGGATCCAGCAACAGAATGAGGCCTTGCAGTTGAATAAGGTTTCATCAGTGTCACATCAGCCATCTGCACATCTGCCATAGCTCAGTTCTCCTCAAGACATGCCAGAGCGTGTCTATCCTTAGCAGTCAAATTCAGCTACATCTGCTCATGGAGGAAGCGTGCAGACCCTAGTGGTGTCCCTTGAAGCATCCACAACAGCACCATTGCAACAGTCGAAGTATGCAGCAGTGCAACTAGGCTTTCAGGCGCCACAAGCAGCAGCTGACGACAAGCAACGGTACTACTCAAACACCCACGTGATGATGTCACAAGGGTCGGCATCACTCTATGCACTGCTTTGCGAGTCGCAAGCAGGGAAGCCATCGACAATAACCCAGCTTGTTAGAGATCCAAGGCAAGCAGCTGTCTTGCACGAGCTCATGGAGAGTGGAGTGGTGACCAAGGAACCAGGCTGCCATGTGCAGCCTGGCAGCAGCAAGCAGCAGTCACAACAACAGTGCTTGCTTGAGGTCACAACGTTGGACGCCTCGCAAAACGTCCACCAGCTGACCAACGAAGCGGATAACGGTTCTGCATCCCAGACGGAGTTCTCGTGCTCCATCCAATAGAAGACAACCCAGCAACTAAATGCTGATGATGCAGCAAAGCAGCTAAGGTGGACATGTCTTGAGCAGCAGACAGAGGTTCAAATGATCCTCAAAGCGTGTGACAAGCTGACTCTTCATCAGCTTGTACAGACCCAATGCGACAGCAGCATGCACTGCCAATGGAGCAGGCAGCCGAGCAGAAGCCAGCCTACGACCTATAAGAGCAGCAGTGATGCAGCAGGTGCTCGTGTTTGGAGCCACAAGCATGTGGGAGCTCACATAATGAGCTTACACGCTATGAGTGTATTGACACAGCATCGATACAAGAGGAAGCAGCATGGTGGCAGCTCCGGGGCAACTCACCACCACCGGCACAGGAGTGACGAGCACACTGACATGAGGTCCCTTGTCAGCAACTCCTCATTTGCTTCTCAAAACCGCAAATCCCGTTTCATGGGACGGATCGGGCAGTAGCGGAAGAAGAAGAAGAAAAAAAAAGGGAGGGACTCCTCAAACCAAAAAAAGGTAGTCAGGAGCTCGACGTAGCAGTTGGTAGCAAGTTGACGTCGGCTACAACAGGAGCAGCCGTGACATCGCCAGGAACACATTCTGCCTGCAGCAGCTCACTTTGCTAGAGGAACAGCAAAGAAGATCCCGAAGTGAGGGGAAGGCGAAGTGAAGGCGTTTGGTCAAGCCTTAAAGCAGCCCGCAATGCAGCGAGCTATGAAGCAGACAAATTCCTGCCGAGTCGGTAGGTGGATGAAGTAAGCCCACCTAGTGTCAGGTGGCATGCACAAATGGACAGTTGCACTCCGTGATAAAATCCTGCCGAGGCGGCAGGTTGAGGCGGTAAGCCCACCTGGTGTCAGGTGGCATGCACAGATGGAGCAGTTGCGCTCCATGGGAAACATCCTGTCGGAGTGGCAAGTGGAAGTAGTTAGCCCGTCTTGACGAAGGCGGCACGCATAGAGACTAGCGACATGCGCAATCTACTCACAACCGCTCAACACCAGATTCTGCAGCCAGTTGAAATTTGTGACAAAGACGTCGGAACTCTGGAGCAGTCGAGGATCTTGTCCTCGAAATTCCACCTAAAGGTAAAAGTTGGTGGAGGGGCAAGTTGGCTCCTCACAGTGGCAAGTCATTCTCCAACAACAGCGTACTTAGCAGTAACTGACCTCGCAGCAGGAGCTGAAGTAGCAGTGCAGCAGTTGGAGCAGCTGTCCGAGTGAAGACGAGGAGCCCGAGGTCCGGGAACGACCGTGGAGCAGCTCGTCGTGATCACGACGAGTACGTGGCTAAGCCCGTCCGTCATGCGGATCGGAGCTATACAACCAACCCGGTTGTAGTGCCTTCTGGGAGGTGGAAGCAACGACCACCAGTAGCAGTAGCTGCGACTGTAAAAAAAGGGAGACGTCCCAGGTCTGCTGCGGGTAGCCTGGTGGATTAAAAAAAAAAACTACCGGAATTCAGATTTTGTTTTGGCAGCAGTCAAAACCCAGTTTTTTGGGTTTCCTCACCCCCAAGAAAATCGCAGGGCAAGTTTACTTCTTGCCACTATGGATCATCCTTCATCAGCAGTCAGTGCAACAGCGAAGCAGTGGCAGTAGCTGGAGAAGCAACGCCCGGCAGCAGCAGTCAACTGCTAAAGTTCTCTTCGCAACAGCGTCCCACCTTTTCTACTATAGAGTTGACCGCCTATGGTGGCGTGAGTGTTGAAATCGTAAAAAAAAATGGCGTGGGCGCTGAACTGTGGATGGGGAACGTGGCTGCAGAAGGACGAGATTTGGTGCGCGATGTTGCGCCACCGAAATAGCTCGCCGCAAATTTTAAAAAAAAAATAATAAGGGGCATACTTGAAGCCGAAATTGGCTGTTGACCCAAAGTTGGGAATCGGAGCCCCAGCAGATCGAGCTGTGGAGTGCGAGTTACGCGAATAGCTCATCCAAAAAAAGAGAAAGCTCGCAGTCGCGAGCGAAACAGGGGCTGAAGGCAAAGGAGGGGGTTCGACGAGCGAGGGGGAGGGGAGCGACGTCCGAGTGGGACGTCGCACCAGCTCGCCGCGATGGCGAGCTGGCCTAAAGACCTACCGCAACGGCAGGCACAGGCACGGCAAGGCCTTGCCGCGACAGCAGGCTGGCGCAAGGCCCCTGCCGCGACGGCAGGGAGGTGGCCTGCGAGCAGCGAGCGAGGCCTCGCGCAAGGCCTCCGCTCGAGAAAAAGAAAAAAATGGGGGGGGTGGCAGATTGCCACGTGCAGGGCGGCGGCGGCCTTGGCAGTGGCCGTGGCCGGTGGGGCGTGCAAATGAGCGAGCGATGAGCTCCGCTCGACGCAGCCGACGGGCTGCGAGAGAAAAAGGAAAAAAAATGGCGAGAGGCCAGGGGCAACGGTCGGATGCGACGGGGGCCCAAATTGGGCAGACCAAACAGGTGGACCCAGCCGAGAAACTGCAACTGCAAATCCAGCAACGACGGCGATGACGACCAAGAAACGACATTCCTGCTGCGAGGACGCCATGGAAGTGCAACAAGGAAGGTCCAGGTCTGGAAATTGACCAAGAACGGACGTGGGGGCACGATGGCTGCCTCAGCCATGGCAAAATCAAGCTTCAGCAGCTGAGGGTGGCTGAAGCAACTGACGGAAGCAGCAGAGTGAAGTCGTCAAAGTAGGTGGCTGGAGCGACAGGGGGAGCAGAATACTACAGCATCAGAAAAATTAGACTGGCGACTGGCTTTTATAGTCGCAGGCCAGGGGTGGCTGTAGCACGTTGGTGGTCCAAGCAGGCGGTCCCAGCTGCGGTCCCGCCTTGCAAGCGCCTCGTCAGTGGAAGCTTCTGGAGTCTTCCACTGCACAGCCGAGCCCGTGCATGAGTGACATGGTGGCTTGGGCTATGGGAGGTTGCTTCTGCATGAAGCAACCTCGGTGGTGAGTGGGTAGGTGAACCCAGCCTCACCCAAAAAAAAAATTCTACTCCACCCGACCTGCTCCAACCAGACTACGGCCCCGACAAAGCCCAGGAAAGCTCAAATCCAGCGTTTCCAAGCCGATACTCGACCGATTCGAGCCCCGTTTTTTCCTCAAAATTTCCAACAGCCGGAGAACACCCAAGAGCAACCCAGAAGACTCTTCTGACATCAGACCTTTTTTTCGGGCAGCTGAAACCTCCACCGATCACTCATTTCTCCACTCAAAAAAATGCGACAATCTCCGCATTCATCAGCGCATCTATCGAGGGGGAGTGTTAGAGTGAGCAATAACTACGCTGAGCGACGGCTTTGACATGGCGCAGTCGGATCGACAATTGGAGGTCTGTACGCGAAATTACGGATTTTTATCCGTAAATACTCGGGTGCGGCTCGGCCGGGAATTTCTGATGTACAGGCCAGATTTAATTCTGGCATCCAGCTCCAAGGGGGGAAAGGAGCTTGGATCTTTGATTGCTGCATGCACGACAGGGCTGTGCATGCCTGCTGGCCCAGCTTGGTCAGCAGCTGCGTAGTGTAAGCAAGCACTGCTGGGTACTTGGCCCAGACCAGTCAGGGTGGGGCTACACCTGACTGGACTGCTGGGACCGCTTGCATCAGCACATGCAAGTAGGGCTCTGGAGCAGGGACCACTCTACATCAGGTGGTGCATGCACGACTCAGCAGCTGCATCAGCTACTACATGCACGACTCAGCAGCTGCATGCAGAGCCAAGAGTGGGGACCGCCCTGCATCAGCGGCAACATGCACG
The DNA here is from genome assembly GCA_023375785.1 of Penium margaritaceum. NCBI lineage: Eukaryota > Viridiplantae > Streptophyta > Zygnematophyceae > Desmidiales > Peniaceae > Penium > Penium margaritaceum. The sequence continues at coordinate 6,902 of SZWC01023941.1, forward strand.
ACTCAGCAGCTGGGACCACGGCCAAGTTGCCAGCATTCAGGAAGTTTCCTTGAGGAGGAAGTTGCATGCCTTGGACTGGGAAGATTCCTTGAGGAGGAAGCTACGAACTTGCAGCAAGAAGTTTCTCTGGGCACAGTGCAGCTGGTCAACTTGCCAGGATCCCAGTATGAAAGCAGACTGGACTCAGTCAGTCCAGTAACTCAGCAGTAACTCAGCAAGCAACTCCAACATCAACTCCAACGACCAGCAGTCCTTCTCTGCCAGACATCGCCTCAGACTAAGACTCTATAGTCGCTCTCATCTCAAGACCCCAGTAAGCCTGGCAGCAGTCTGCTAGCCTGGGCAGGAGGACGCCCCTGACTACCTGAAGGCCTGACTACCTCGCTCTGGTGGCCAGACTACGTGGAAGACTCAAGCTCCCTAGCTTGAGCTGTCTTGCTTGACGTTGCTCATCTGTGGGCCAGGAGTTTTGTCTAGGCGTGAAAGCCTAGAGTCAGTGTCTAACCTCAGCTCTGTTTTACAGAGTTGATTCTGTCTGAACAGTTAGACTGTTGGAGTCTCCCTCTGTCGACCCAGTGTGTTTGGCAGTACTCTATCAGCCTGGTTAGGAGGGTCTACAAGCTGTGTATCTTGCTTGAGTTCCCCTCTGTCGACCCAGTAAGCCTGGCAACACTCTTTGATGCAAAGCTTTTACCGCGGTTCTGGGCAGAAGCGGCAAGAACGGCATGCTATCTCGTCAACCTGACTCCTGCGGCTGCTCTGGGCAAACGCGGAAAGAAGAAGGGAAAGCAACAGATGACGCCACAAGAAGTTTGGTCAGGAAAGAAGCCGGACGCATCACACCTGAAAGTATTCGGCTGCACCGCATGGGCAAAGGTCCAAGCGGGCAAGGGTGCCGGCGAGCTGGATGCAAGAGCGCGAAAGTGCGTTATGGTGGGCTATGAGACGGCCCACAAGACCTACCGCCTGTGGGACCTGGCGGGAAGAAGACTCATCACCAGCCGAGACGTAACCTTTGACGAAAGGAAACCAGGCAAGGAAGAGATGCTTGATTCCACGCAAGCTCCAAAACAAGGAGAGTGGTTGGTGCTGCTGGAGTCAGGAGATCAAGCTCCCGAAAACTGGCAAGTGGTGCCAGTACAGTAGGTCGTGAAGAATAGTGGTGTGGCAGGAAGAGCGGCTGCGCAGGTTGACGCAGCGGCGAGCTCCGATACAGAGTCGGAGACGTCTGAGGCCTCTGAAAACACCTCGGAGGCCAGTGGCTCTTCACAAGAAGAAAACTTAACTACAGGGCAGCCTGCACCACAGGAGCAATAACATTGCACAGATCCACCAGCAATGCAACGTCGCGGCACACGAAAAAGAAAACAAACTCCAAAGTACGACGCTGACATCGGAAGCTGGACTGGACTGAGCTGGTCCTGTTTGGCTCAGGGAGAGCTGCTCACTGTGGCTGAGGCGCTGGCAAGGCCCGATGCGGCCAAGTGGAAGGAGGCGGTGGACAGCGAGCTCGCGTCCATCGAAGAAAATGGCACATGGGTGCTGGTGGACAGACCCGCTAACGCTCACGTGGTGGGCTCAAAGTGGGTGCTCAGGTTGAAGCGGAAGCAAGATGATAGCATCGACAAGTACAAGGCAAGGGTCGTGGCGAAAGGATTCTCACAGCGCGCAGGGTCTGAGTACGACGAGACCTTCGCACCGGTTGTCACGTTTGCCTCAATCAGGTCCCTGCTTGCCGTCGCTGCCGCCAAAGACCTTGAGATCCACCAAATGGATGTCAAGACAGCTTTCCTTTATGGGAAGCTTGACAAGGAGGTGCTAATGGAGGTGCCGGAAGGTGTCAAAGCACCCAAGGGTAAGGTGTGCAAGCTGGTGAAGGCGTTGTATGGGCTGAAACAGGCCCCACGGATCTGGTACAAGGAGATGGACAGCTTCATGGCTGAGATCTCCTTTGCACATTGCAGGAATGACCCCAGCGTCTATGTGCGGGAGGACAAACGTGGCTTGCTGTTCGTGGCATTGTACGTGGACGATCTCATCACGTGTTCTTCCTCGCAGGAGGCCCTTACGGACCTCAAGAAAAATCTGGCCAGCAGGTTTAAGATGAAGGACATGGGACCTCTCGAGTACTACCTCGGGATTGCTGTTCACCGCAACCGCAAAGCAGGCACCATCGAGCTCAACCAGACCAAGTACATCATGGACGTATTGAAGCGCTACAACATGGAGGACTGCAAACCCGTCAGCACCCCCATGCCGTCCGATTGCAAGCTCTCCTCCTCCATGTCACCAAGCAACGAGGCAGACCGGCGGGAGATGCAAACCATTCCGTACCAGTCCGCCGTTGGGAGCCTCATGTACGTGATGGTGGGAACGCGACCTGACATTGCTTATGCGGTGGGTCAGGTGAGCAGGTTTGTGGCCAACCCTGGGCCAGAACATTGGCAAGCTATGAAGCGAATTTTTCGCTACCTCAAAAAGACTCGGCACGTCGGACTTCGGTTTGGAGGTCTTGAAGGATCAGACTTGCTGCGAATGACATGCTACAGTGACGCGGACTGGGGAGGACGGATTGATGACAGGAAGTCCACCTCAGGGTTTGTCTGTCTTCTCAACGGTGGTGCGGTCTCGTGGGCAAGCAGGAAGCAAGAATGCGNCGGCGTACAAAGCACATTGATATTCGGTACCACTACTCACGTGACCTTGTCGCCAAGGGTGTCGTGGAACTGGAGCACGTCGCAACCAAGAAAATGCTTGCAGACTTCCTGACAAAGCCGCTAGACAGCGACTTGCATGTTGCAGGTGCTCGAGGAGTCGGCATGGTGGATGCAAGAGATGAGAGCTAAAGACCAAGAAAGTTGACGTGCACAAACACAACCTAGAGGTACAGGCTCGTGCCGAAGAGAACTACCACAACAGGTGGCCTAAGGTGCAAGGAAGAGATTGTTGTTCTTCTATGTCCCATGGCCACTGCTATGGCTTGACGGACAGGTTGGGCATGCACTGCTCCCTTGGAGTAAGTCCCCCAAACCTTGTTCGTGGTGCAAGTCCAAGCGAGACACCAGAAGTGTAGCGCAACGGATAGCATCTTGGACTTAGGAACAACAGGTCCTACGATCGAGTCTTGATGTGCGTAGAAGGTTTTTTACCTTTGTAGCACAGGGGAAATTTCTTGGACATTTCTCCATGCATGAGGAGAGTGCGCGACTTGGCGGTCAGTGGATGCGCCATTTGGCGGACTGGTGAGGTGGTGTGGAGTGACCACCC
>SZWC01023942.1:7424-21498 GCA_023375785.1 Penium margaritaceum
TGGCGTGGCGCGGCGCGGCGCGGCGCGGCGCGGCGCGGCGCGGCGCGGCGCGGCCCGGCCCGGCCCGGCCCGGCCCGGCGTGGCGCGACATGACGTGATATGATGGGATATGACTTCACTTGACTTGACTTCACTTCACTTCACTTGACTTGACTTCACTTCTCTTTTCACTTCACTTCACTTCACTTCTCACTTCACTTCACTTCACTTCACTTCACTTCACTTCACTTCACTTCACTTCACTTCACTTCACTTCACTTCACTTCACTTCACTTCACTTCACTTCACTTCACTTCACTTCACTTGATGCGAGTGCAAGCTAAGTCTAATGCATCCCATGGTATCGCCCCCTTATCCCTCATCTTCTCCCCATCCCCACCCCATTTGTCCTGGGACGTTTAGTGCCCCTGAACGTAGCACGAGTGGGTGAGTCGTGCTGGCCAGTGTGGCATTACCTACTGACGTGCACGGGCATGGGTGTGTGCGGGGAGGGCTGTGTGCAGGTGTACAAGCGCAGCAAGCAGATAGACAAGTTTGTGGACCACCCATTGGAGGTGGAGTTGGAGTCAGCACCCGTCACGGAGGTGCTGCACGTCACCGTGAAAAGCATAAACTCCTCCACCCTCTCAATCAGCGCAAGCAAGGTGCGTGTGGATGGGTGCATGGTCGCATGTGGACGTGCCCACCTCCCCTAGTCATAGCATGTCCTGTCTCAGACATGACCTGTCATGTTCTCGCCTCTGGACTTGGATTCATGCATCGGTTCATGCACTCTCTCCCATCCCTCCTCACCCTCGCTACGGTCTGTGGCAAGGTCGCTGGATGCTCACCACACACTACTTGCGCCGGCGGCGTCGTATGGCCCATGGATGAGCTGCTGTCCTGGTCGTGCATGTTGGTTTAAGTGTGGGTGTGCGCGTGCATGTGCATGTTGTTGTGTGTGTGTGTGTGTGTGTGTGTGTGTGTGTGTGTGTGTGTGTGTGTGTGTGTGTGTGTGTGTGTGTGTGTGTGTGTGTGTGTGTGTGTGTGTGCGTGTGCGTGTGGGTGTGCGTGTGGGTGTGGGTGTACAGGAGCTGATAGGGCGCTGCGACATTCCATTGCGCGACGTCGTGACCAATGGGCGTGTCAACGAGGAGTTCACGCTGCTCGACTCACACGGCGCCGTGCTCAAGATTGAGCTGCAGTGGCACGAGAGGAAGCATGACTCGGCAACTGTGAAGTGAGACTGCAGCGCCAGGGCAGTAACTCCAGCGCAGCAGGGAGCTTCCCATGAAAGCATTGAGGGAGAGAACGATGAAGGATTCTGTACATGGATTCAGTCAACCCTGTTACGTCAGGACCGACAAGGTGTAGAGAGGACTACACCATCTGGTGAAGGTTGTGGTGTGCTTTATCCGCACACCACACCTTGTTTACTGAGGCTGTGCTTGGAAAACCCGTCCATTGGCAATCTGCACTTCAGCGTCATGATCATATGTGGAGAACTGTCACATGCAACTCGTTGTCATCACAACTGGACGGTTGGGGGAGGGAGCCTAGGGCAGGCTTGTCACATCTTGTATTTGTTGCTTCAGTGTTCAGTGGGTGTATGCAAGCAGGGCCATTTTGTCGGTCAGGACCACTGCAAAGACATTGGGGTTCAATCGCGCTTTCCTTTGCTTTGTTGACCCACTTGAAGTGATCTGGACCAGTCTACTTCGGAATTAGACTAAACATAATGTAAGATTCCTTCTGTCCATTCTGAGACGATGCAATTCATAGGCTGTTGGCTTGACTTTGAACCTCAAGCAGTTTATCTTGAGGTGTTATGGATAGATAGTTGTAAACCCAATGCGAAACAACATGGAACAAAATGCTACACCATTGCAATTATTCGAAAAGGGTTTTGCAAAGGTGTTTTTCCTCTTTATGATTCGAGTTTTGTACCATTCTTGAAGTGCCCTGGTGTTGTTTGCAGCCACTACAATTTGAAACGACCCGGCCGTGTCATGTCCTAATGGGTGAAAATCGGGACTACGAGGTGCATTCGATATATCGTTTTGGGCCAAATAGCTCGGATACCCATAAGACGTGAAGTGTGACTCTAATCCGCCCAGATTCGGCAAAAAAACTGATAAGCCCAGTCCGAAATCATGCTCACTCGCGGCATGCGTCGACGCCTGAGCAAAACAAAACTGGTTATGGCCATCTGGCCAATCGACGGTCAACGACAAGAGGCACCTATCGAACCTCGTCAGCCGCCGATAGGTTGATGCTCGATCGACGGTCTGCGAGGTCCACGATCAGCGACTTTCGTCGCTGATCATCAATCGGCCTTAGTCCTCGATCGTGAGGGTGACTCTCGGAATCCAGCATCGGCTGAAGGGAAACGGAAACAAACGCGTGATGTTTAACTATCAAACCATCGGTTGAAGCAACAAACCTAAAACAAACTAGTTACGTACAAGTTTTGGAGGGTTTGGATTTTACTTTTAAACGGGCACCTGCCGGGCCCCGCGGTAGCGGGGCCTGGCAGGTGCCCGCGCGACGCATAGGGAGTCTTGAACTCCCCACAAACGTTACAAAAACCTCCGCAGAAAGTGTCACAAACTCCACCTTTTCGGGGTTTGTGATACTTGCGGATGAGGTCAATGTCATGCGTCAACGACGCATGACATGGTGCCTCGACATAGACGATTTTCCTTTTTCCTTGTTACTGGCCTAGCGGTCGCGGCGTCAAATGGGTAGCTAGGTTCTTTATCGCTCAACGACAGGCGAATGAGCTGCATAGTTCCGAAAAGTGGATATATGTGACTTGCGCCCTATTTTATTTGGTTTGGCTGAAATATCGCCTCGGTGGTGGTTAACCCCTGGCCGCATCTCTCAATGGGAAATTTCAGGGAATTAAGACCTTGTATTCCATACGGCTTATGCCGCACCGGTGTAGGTGCCCAAGGAACTCTGTTCCTCGGGGTATGTGGGAGTCAGGCCGCCGGCCTTGACCCACTGACATCCACCATCAAAGGTAGTTCGACCAACAGTCCTAATGGCCGAGGTGCATTCGAGCAACCGAATTCGCTCGCTTGAACTCGAAAGAGCGAATGGACGGTCGCCCCCGCGTGGACGTAATCGACGTCCACGCGACATTCGCCCTTTGTGTGGACGTTGCCCTCACTCGCGAAGAGCAATGGCCTCCAGAAGCGCGGCGCCTCGAGGCCACCACCTCTGCGAAGGGTGGCATTAAGACCGTAGTCACGAACCCGACGCCGGCGGAAGTTGAATAGATCCGCAAAGGGGTTTTTGCCTGTTTAATTGGAAGCCAAAATTGAACTAATCTACAACCATTATAGAAGTACCCAAGAGGAGTAAATATCCGGCCTTGGAAATGCTCATAACTAATTTCCTTCCAAATAATTGTGGTCATACGGTAGCACCACTCCGTTAAAGTTAAGAAAACACCGAAGAATATCTACACAAATTCCAACAGCTTTGTACAACTTCGGAGAACAGTGCACAACTACTCAATTCGGCACAAATTTGTACAACTCTATGCAACTCCATACAGCTCCGTAGAATGCAGTTTGAAATCGTACAAGTGAGTAGAACTTGGTAGTACTTCGTCAAAACTCTATTCACCTCTACACACTTTCCTACAACTCCGTACAACCATGTACAATTGTGTAAAGCTGTGTATAACTCCGTTCAACACAAGATAACTCCATACAAGCCCTCACAACCCTGCACAATGCCGTCAAATCCCACAAAAATTTGTAAAACTGTATACAACTTGGTACAACTCCGTAAAAGTCCATACAGGTCCGCACAAGTCTATACAGCTCTGTAAAACTTGGTACAAATAATTTCAACTCTGGCCGAATCCGTACAACTCCTTTGTACTCCAAACAGCTGCGTACGACACAATACAACTCCATACAAATCCATACAACTATTTACGACTCTGTACAACTCTATGCAACTCCGAACGTACTCCGTACAACTCTGGAAAACTCCATACAACTCAGTTGAGGAAAATGTAAACCAGCAAAGAAAAGTCAGCAGTGTGGGCCAGACCTGTGGTCATCCAAAGTCTAAGAGGGGTGACAAGGCTCACTGCCTCTCCCCCACCAAGTTATTTCTGTAAGGAGGTTGGTTGCGCTCGACCCTCACTCTCGGAAAAAGGGAGGTGGCACGTCGAGTGATGAGCCCGTCGATCGACGAGCCTGTCGATCTACGAGCTCGTCGATCGAAGAGGTCGTCGACCGAGCCCGTCAACAGGCGGGCTCGAGGAGCTGCAGAACGGATTCACATCGGCTGACGAGCTCGGCCGGCGACGGCGATTACAGCTCCTGTGCCCGCTGCTGCTGTTGTAGATGTTGTTGCTGTTGTGCCGCTACGAATGTTGATGCAGCTGCTACTGGAGTTGTTGTTGGGAAAGCGATTGTTGCTGCTTCTGTTGTTGTTGCTGTAGCGATTGTTGTTATAGCTACTATTGTAGCTACTGCTGTAGCTCCTACTATGAATGCAACTGCTGCTGCTGATGCTCTAGCTATTGTTACTGCAGCGATTGCTATGTTAGCTATTGCAAGTACGGCTGCTGTTATGCTGCTGCTATTGCCGCTGCTATTGTTGTTTCTACTACTGCTACTGCTGGTATTGTTGCTGCTGCAGCTGATGCTGCTACAGTTGCTACTTCTGGTGTGGCTGCTGTGGTTGTTGCACCAAGATGCAATGTAGCCAGTGGGTGGCTGCCGCCGCCGCTGCTGCTGTTGCAACTACTACTGCTAGTGTTGTTACTGTTGGTGCTGCTGAGTGTCCTTGCACCTGCTGCAACGGAGGACGACGGGTGCAGCCGCTACCGCGACAGCGGCTTCTGATGCTGCGGAGGTGGCCTAAGCCGCCACCATGATTTCTGACGAGGGAAAATGATAAAAACATTTTGCATCATTCTGCCTCCGGCTCCGCCGGAGGACTGTGACGTGAGCCCTCAGCTCAAGACGCCCACGCCGCCATGACCTCTACGCCCCACCCTACCCAGGTGCCTCCGATGCCGCTGTTGCGTGCTGTGTGGTGGGAGGAAAATGTCGTATCTCTCTACATCTTTGATACAATGAGGGAATGGAGATACCCTCAAAACAACATTCCATGTGAGACTGTACGTTATACAAAACACAACGGAATGAACGGTGCTTCAAAAGGTGGAGAGACAGTGAAGATACACTTGAAACGTAGAATTTAAGCTAGGGAACAACAGGCAAGTGTATATGTCTAGTCTCATCCATGTGCGTGCCACTAGGCACGCAAGTCCAACCAACTGGTCAGAAAATAGGCTAACCTAACTGCAATCTCCAAAACAACAACAAGAGGGAACCCTGACGGGCTCCTCAATTGTCCAAATGAAAACCGAGGAGCTCGTCTTGTTTGTTTTCATCATGCAAAAGGTGACCAGCAAGTATAGTAGTGCCATCTTTCCCGGTAAGTCTAACATTACCAATCATTTCTAGTAGTTTTCGCTCACTATTGTGCAATGCTTCTTCTGCCTGGATGTGAAGGTCTTCATAATCCAACACAGAATTCCCCCTAGCCGCTGCCAAGTCTTTCCATCAATAATAATGGATTCTAATTTTTCTGTTGTATACGAAAGGTTCGGTTTTTCTTTAGCATAAGTAGAACAATAAGTACCCAAGAAAAGAAAGAGAAAAAAAACAAGAGGTCCTACTTAAGTAATTGGAGCCATTGGCGCTTACAACGAGCCAAATGGTCATTTTATTTGTGTTACTAGAACCGAAAGAAACGACAAGTGCGGAAACAAAAACTCCACGCAAGTGGATCATGAACGCACAAGGATAATGCCACTGAGAAAATGGACCCGGGGAGCTTGTCATCGAGAAAACCCTAGAGAGCACATGAGGGCGCGTCGGCTGGTGCTGACGCTGTCAAAGTAGCCGTCGAGTGTCGGGCATACCGGTATGCCATGACGGCAAGTCCAGAGGTGAGTGTGACTGACACACCAATAGATGATTCTGCTCAGAGGCACATGGATGTGTAAGCAGTGGAGACCCCAAGTTTTGTGGAAGAAGATGACTTTCATGCACTCTGGGCACCCTCCATGAACTTGCACCTACTGGTTTTTCTTTGTTGTGAACTATCAGTTTAATGCTAAGGTTGCTCGTGTTATTGTTTGGGAGCATTGGTTTATGTGACAGTACCACGTGGTGACCTCTGACCTTGCTGCACACTTACCGCACCCGTGCAGGTGTCTGATCAAAGAAGAGACAACGCTACGTGCTGAGTTCTCGTGATGGCGTGTGCTCCCTCCGGGCCAACTCCTTTGGCCAAGAGTCCAGCAGGTTTCACCGTGCTTGCATGTTCTCACTTCTCAGTCACACAGGTTACTTCTTGATTGCATGCTTTGCATAGAAAGAGCCGGATCCTCAATGAAGACTAGTTCCTGCAGAATGTTGTGGGACATACTCAGGGATGAGGCATTTCCATTAGTAGGTGGTGGTTCGGACCACTCATCCTAAGGGGAGTGAGCAAGAGCGAGCTCGCTGTACGTTCACTTGCTCCTGCTCGCAATACTGCGCTGAGATGTGACTCGGTTCCCATTGTTCCTTGTTGCTTGCTACTCTTGCTTGCAATCTTGCATGCTCTCTTCACGCCATGGCTATACACATTTCTTGATGCCCTACTTTCTCCCTTGCTTCAATGTGATCCTTGCCTGCCTACTGGTATCAGAGCCGATCACGAGGAATGCCTAAGAGCAACGGTCCCACCTGTGCATTGCTTACATCCGTTGGCGCCGCCGCCACTGCTGCCGTGGTCGCTGCACATCTATACGTGCCACACAGCACCAGCGAGCATCGCTCATCTCAGCTCTACAAGCGCCTGTCATGCTACCCTCTGTCACGCACACGCTAGACCCGCGGACTGAGTAGTGCTCATGTGTACAACGTTGCGACACTTACCATAGCATCACGGACATCCGGCGACCGCCAGAACCACTACTCAGGCTACTGCTTGAGATCAGTAGCAGCCACAGTTCCAGGCTCTCGTGCGATTGCAGTGGCAGGTGCCACAGCAGCATCTGTATCTTCAACTGCTTCAACAGTAGCACCCCCACTGCAACACCCAACATCGCTACTACGCCAGCCTCTCTGCAGCTGACGCAGTAGGTTCTATCTCGACTGTCCTCCACGACAGCCATAGCAGTAGCATTGGTGGCGGCGGCGCCCTTGACAGCCGCCATAGCAGTCGTAGCAGCAGGAGCGGCTGCAACGGTATCAGTAACCATCGGAAGTTGTCTGAGCAGCCACTGCAAATCTATTGCATCTAACAACAGCAGTAGGGGCCACATTTATATGTTGTGGTAGCGGTTGCCGCAGTACCAAGAGTATTCATTGTGGCTGCATGTTGCTACAGTTGCAACATCAGCCGTAGTCACAGCTGGGAGCGGCAGTACCAGTCACAAATATGGCACCAGCGTAGTAGCAGCAACAACAACAACAGTAGTAGTGGCAGTCGCTGCTCAAAACAGTAGTACTCGTAGCTGGCAGCAGCAGTGCTCCCATCAATTACACTAGAAGCAACACTACAACAAATTCTAGTACTTGCGGCCACCGTCCTTGACGCCGTCCGGCACCACCTAGAGGACAGCGCCACATCGGTGGCGGCACCCGACACATTGGCGACCCGCAAGGCTCCCCGTTCATTGTCGCTTGGACCGTACTATAAGGGATGACGAGCACAGCATCGCTCTCACTCACGCGCTTACATTGCAGCTGGGTCCCCGCCATCTCAACCCGAAAGAACAATGCGTCACACTTCAGTAAGCATTTCCTCCCCGTTTTGCCCTAACCACATGACGCTAGCGTCGAAAACATCACCTTCCCTCATTTGTGTACGGCGTTTGTGGAGGACATCACTGTCCTCTCAGACACGCTCACGTGCAAAGTAGCAGTTATAATCGCTGCAATAGCAACTGCAGCTATGTTTGCAGCAGCAGCCAGAGTCGTCCGTGCTCATGCCACTACATTAGCTGGCACGGCAACTGAAGCTTATACTGAGACAGCAGTGGCAGTTGCCCCCATTGCTATAGCAGCTGCAGACATAGGTACGCAACTTGTTGCAGCTGCAGCAGCCGTCACATGTGCTACTACATCAGTAGCATCTGCCACAGCATCTTCCGCGTCATTGATCCACACTTCCACTGCTACAGTTTTGACATCTATATCATCATCTTCATCGGCCGTCTCTACAGTTGTCATTGCCCTCTTCTTAGTCTTAGCTGTCCTCATCACGCTGGGTGTTGTGTTCGTCACAAGCACCATTGCTCTTGTGGTCCCAGTTGCTGCTATCATCTCCATCCTTGATGAAGCCTCTAATGCCGCAATACTCCCACTTCTTTCCACTCTATGCAGCCCATCTCCTCCGACGGCCCCATGAGCTGCCTTCGTGCTTGTCTCTGTGCTGCTTCCCTCATGTCTCTGCTCTCCTTACGGTTGCTTGTCATGTTTGATTGGGGGTGGGATGTCCTGTAGCACTTATACTACGTGCCAAAGGCACTCCCATCCTTTCCACGTCCACTAGAAAAGGAGAAACTCTGCCATAATTTGTTTGGCAGAGTCCCACAGTCATCACCATGCCTGGTGACGACGAGTCAGTCATCGTTGATTTGCAATGCCAGCTAAACCTCGCTCACGAGGCTTAGCGGGAGGCTGAAGATCGTCTCAAGTCACGAATGACAATCGCGTCACTTTTGTTGATGAAGTCGTCACCATTGTGCTTAAGCATCTCCCTACTACGTCTGTCTCACACTTCGGCGCTCCTGTTTGTACCAGTATTGGTGCCTCTTCCATGCCGTCAGCTGCTCGCACCACTACCGCCAAGCCTGCCAATTGCCCGCCTGCTTCTATTCCCACTCCTGCGACCCGTTAGCATGACGTTTTCTCCCAACCTCCTTTCCTGGCCACTAGGCTAGCCTTCTCCTCCTGGGAGACTTGCTTTAATTCTTGGGCTCAGGGTGAATGCTGATGGCATTACTATTTCCCAGTAGTCACACCTTTCACGCCTGTCGCTGACGAGTATGCTCACGCTCTTCGCGCTCTCATCACTGCTGCACCAGACACGCTTTTCAATGATGTTTTCACAAACAATGTTGATCCTGTCACTTAGCGTCTGGCTGATCCCATTGGTGTGTACACCATACTACGTCGTCGCACTATTGTAACTGGCCAGGATGCTCAAAGTGCACTCACCGTGTAGTTCAACACGCTCTTATAGCGTGTGGATAAATCAACTGATGCTACTGGACGTGCGGGCTCCAAATGCTCCGCGAGCTTGGTGATGCTGCATCGAGGTAGTTGTCAGCAGTGCTTACCATGGTCAAAGGATCAATTATTGAGCTTTCTGACATCCTTCGTGACGTCAAAGTAGATGCGCTCTAGTGCCTCACATTCCAGCCCGTGCCACCAAAGTCCCCTCCTGGTGTAGGCGCCTTCTTGGACTTCACCGCTGAGCACCTTTCTTCGTGGTGGACCAGCCTTCAGAACAAGCGTCTTCATCGTTCCGCAGTTGTAGGAGTTGCCTTTTTCACCACTGCCTCTTCTTCTTCCTCCAGCGCCACCTCCATCTCTACCTCTTCTTCCTCTTTGCCCTCTATCGCCACAGCCCTCGCTTCAAAAGGCCTTGGGGATGGCCGGGGCAAGGGCAAAGGAAAGGGGAAACCCACTACCTCCACCTCGTCTCATGTACCCGGCAAGGTGGTGTGTTGGAACAGTGGCTCTTCCGGGCACTCTGCTCATAAGTGTCTTGCAGCACCTGATGACTTGCGCTGGAACCCGCTATGCGTGCCCACTAGGGACGTTCTAGTGGCTCCACCTCTTCTGTGGCGAGCACCAGCTCCAGCTCCTGCACATCGACTCGGCCCACCAGTTCCTCCTTCGTACAGGCCTATGCCGTAACTGTGGTTGTTTCCACGCCTTTGCCAGCCCAGTTCCCCTGGGGCTGGCCACCGTCCTATGGAGTCCCTCGTCTACGTTGGGCCGCCTTCTCCAGCCTAGTTCACTCCTCCATGGCTCCCTCCTTCCTCGGGGTCCATTGCTCCATCACCTGCACCTTCTGTCGACGGCGAGTGCCAGCTGCAACAGTCTCTTTTGTAGCGCCTCCACCTGCGTCATCAAGGAGGTGAGAGTGTAGCTACATTGGCCAGAGGTCTTTCATGTCAAACTGACTGTGTTCTCCGTGGAGACTCCCCGGGTCATGTCCTTGGGTTCCAGTTTGTGCAAGTTCCGTGGGTCGAGCATTGGCATTCTTTCGTACTCCCGCGACGTCTTACAGTCTGTGACTCTTCCTCTCCTCTTGTTGGCACTATCGCCACGTATGGTGTCCTCCATGTTCCTGTCTCTTGTGGATTCTGGGTCCTCAAATCTGGGGCCACCAACCACATGACGTCCGCTCATTCCTCCTTCGTCTCGTTGGGTCTTGCCGGTCCTGTGCACTTTGTGCGCACCAGGTCCGGCTAGTTACTCACCGTTCAAGGCGTTGGTGTTGTCTCTTTCGTTGGTCCCAGTGGTGTCCTGTTCTTGCCTGACATCCTGTATGTGTCTTCCTTGGAGCTCAGCCTGCTGTCGGCGACCTCTCTAGATGATCAGGGCATGGATTTCTCATCCAGTCAGGGTGTTGGCACTGTCTGTCTCGGTCCCTCTGGTCGTATCATCTCACAAGGTATCAAGTGTGACAAGCTTTACCATGTCCTCTTGCTTGCACCTTCTACCTCCTCTGTCGGCTCCTCTCTTGCCCATGTTGCTCCATCTCTCTCCCCTCACTATATTCATCTCTTGATCGTCGCCTTGTCCATGTTCACATCGATGTTATCACTAGTATGTTTCGCCTCCAACATGCTCTTGGTTTGTCGTCATCCACCTTTCCATCACCTTGTCCTTGCGACTATCTTGACTGTATCCAAGGAAAGATTCATTGCTCTCCCTTTGCTTCCTCTGACTTCTAGTCGTCCCACCCCCTTGATCTTGCCCACGTTGATGTCATGGGTCCCTTTTCCCATGAGTTTCTTGGGGGTGCTGGACAATACGTCCTGTGTTTGACTAATGACTTCTCTCATTTCACTGTATCTTTTCTCTTCACCAGAAGAGCGATGTTTGTACGGTCCTTGAGTCCTGGCTGCTATAAGCTGAAAGGTCATGTCAGCGGTCCCTGTGTGTCTTTCATAGTGACCGAGGCAGTGAGTTCCTTGGCCCCACCGCCCGGCTCCTCAAGACCAAAAGGGTGTGTCTCAAGACCTCCTCTCACTACACACCCCAGCATTACAAAGTCTTTGAACGTTGGAATCGGACTCTTGCCGATGGCGTCCGCACTCTCTTGTCTGAGTCCAGCATCTCCCCACTTTTTGCCTTTAAGGTAATGAGCTACATGACCTGGGTTTTGAACAACGTTCCCCACGGTCCTCTCCCTCGCACTGTCACCCCTTTCGAGTGCTAGTACCGCACTCGTGCCGATATCTTCCTCGCTCGCGTCTGGGATAGCATTGCATCCGTCTGGTTTCCCAAGGACCTTCGCGATGGAAAGCTATCCCCGTGTGGGCGCCTTTGTCTCTTTGTGGGTGTTTGGTCCAGTCCAAGGCCTGGTACTTTTGGGATCTAGAGGGCCAGCAGGTTGTCGAGTCTCATGACGCCCTGTTCTTTGATTCCATCTTTCTCCGCGACTTGAGTCGTCCTTCACCCGCTGCCTCCTTGCTATTGCTCTCTCAGTCCTACAGATCCTGCTGCAGACCCTTCTCCGCAGTTCGTCGCGTCCCCGGGCGTCAGACACATTACCCACACAGTCCTTTGAGCCTTTCCCGGCCTTGTCGCCCAGCGCCCGGGCTTCCCATGTCCTATCCTATCCCCTCCTCCTCCATCCGAGTCTGTGTCTTCTGTGCACTCCTCTGCGATACCTTCTAGTCCGCTCACCTCGACTACGCCCAGTCCGCCGGCCCTTGCCATGCCTTCACCCAGTGTTATCCCCGGTCTTGCACCCGTCTCACCCTTTGTCCATGGCGGACGCCTTCGTGTTCTCCCTATCCGCTCCTTCAGTATCTCGGTGTTCCACTCCCCATCGTCGCAGTCTCACCCGAAGAATTCGCCAGCATTGCTGACCGGCATGGATGCCTTAGGCCTGGCCACAGGGGTTGTCCACCCCATCTCCAGCCTTGGGTTTTCGCTGCTCGTGACGGAGCATGAGAGAGCACTTGAACCTGCCATTCTTGGCAGTGTCATAGAGTGTCTTGCAATTGCTGCTGCGTCGCCCCCATCGCTTGATCCCACCATTGTCCAACAGGCACGTGCGGCACCCGACTCAAATTATTGGGAGGCAACCATGCGGGATGAGCTTAGAGCTCTAGACGATCATGCTGGGTACGAACTGGTCCATCTACTGCCGGGCCGCAAGGCCATTGACGCCCGATGGGTTTTCAGACTGAAGTACAAGCCTAACAGCAAGCTCGACAAATACAAGGCACGTCATACTACCAATGGGTTTTCCCAAGTGGGGCCACAGGGATTGTCCACCCCATCTCTGGCCTTGGGTTTTTGCTGCTCGTGACGGAGCATGAGAGAGCACTTGAACCTGCCATTCTTGGCAGTGTCATAGAGTGTCTTGCAATTATTGTTGCGTCGCCCCCGTCGCTTGATCCCACCATTGTCCAACAGGCACGTGCGGCACCCGACTCAAATTAGTGGGAGGCAACCATGCGGGATGAGCTTAGAGCTCTAGATGATCATGCTGAGTAAGAACTGGTCCATCTACTACCGGGCCGCAAGGCCATTGACGCCTGATGGGTTTTCAGACTAAAGTACAAGCCTAACAGCAAGCTCGACAAATACAAGGCACGTCATACTGCCAATGGGTTATCCCAAGTCCTTTGGTCTTGACTTCGACAAAACACTTCCCCCGTTGGACGCTACACTACTGCTCGAGCTCTCCTCGTCGCACGCGATGACTGGGAACTCGAGCAGATGGACGTCAACGCCTTCTTGCACGGACGTCTGGATGAGGAGATCTACATCCAGCCCCCAAGGCTTATAGACGGCACTGAAAGAGTCTAGAGACTATGCAAGGCCCTTTACGGTCTTAAGCAGTCTCCAAGGTGTTGGAATCAGGAGATCACCTCAACCCTGGAGAAATGAGGGTACCAACGGAGCACAATTGATCCTTCACTCTTGGTCACTCCACTGTCGGCACCATTTGCTGCCATCCTCGTCTAGGTCAATGACTTGCTGGTCTCATCTCCGAGCCGAGAGGTAGTAGCGTCTGTTAAGTCTCTGCTGTAGGCCACATACAAAATAAAAGACTTGGGTCCGACTCGTGTCTTTCTAGGCATGGAGCTCGAGCGTGACCGCGCTCATCGCGTTCTTCACGTTCACCAGGCTGCATACATCAAGAGCCTTGGGGAGCGCTTCGCCTTTCTCCTCACGTCTGGACCCACTGCTTCAACACCAATGACGCTCGCCGGACAGTGATTGCTAAAGACACTGGACATGTCAAAACTGGGGGAGCCAGTGGATGTGACTGATTACCTGCGAGTGATAGGGTCTTTGATAGAAGTGACTACCACCACGTGAGCAGACGTTGCCTTCGATGTGAACTTTCTTGTCCAGTTCTTATAGTGCCCCAGATTACGACACATGGAGCCAGCATTGTGTGTCATCAGGTATGCACTCTCTACGACTTGTATTGGTCTCTGTTGTTGGTTATTGTCACAAACACACGCAAGTGCCCTCTTGTCTCCATTCATACACACACCTCACCACTGTAGGTGATTGAACTGGATTGAGGCCCCCTGGTGCAAGACTGTGGTGCAGCATGAAGTGCACAGTGGAGGTGCCTCCATCAAGCTGCCAAGTGGTGGCTTCAGCACCAGCCTTGTCACAAGCCTTAGTTTAGTAATAACCTCACGTGCCAAAATGGGGATACAACTTGTAGGATTGCATGCTTGTTAGTTGATTGAATACTTGCATGTTCCTAGAGTGGTGAACCGGGTTGCTGATCCCTCGGGACCACACGTCCGGCTTGTGCCGGCGTGTGAGAAACCGCCTGGAGCTCG
>SZWC01023943.1:4438-38856 GCA_023375785.1 Penium margaritaceum
GGTCTGGACTGACAACCCCATGCCCAGGCCCCCATACAGACTTCGCCAAATGCCCAGCAGACTTGGGGTCATTCTGGACCAAGATCCGTTTTCTCCCCTCCAGTTTAGTAAAGCAGAAAACTGGTTTCAACCAAACCAAACCAACAAACTGGTTACGGTTCCGTCTCTATTTCATGCCAGAGGGGGTGACCCCCTTATGGATCGGTTCAAAAGGGGACATTCACAGTCATTGTGCTGGCCTGTTTTCACCATTTTTTCTGGTTCAGTTCGATTCCACTTTGCAGCCGGAGCCAGAAAGCCTGAAATAGAAAACCAGACCGAAACCGGACCAGAAGAACCGGTTTCGATTTCTGTTTTCCAAGTGAGATGCCCTCATGCAAACTATAGTACTACTTGAAATTGACCTCACAGACGCACACACCTGAGGCTTCTTCTTCTTCTTCTTCTTTCCGAAGTCTAGACCACCATCACCCGCCGCTGATTCACCATTCTCATTCACTGCAAACGAACCAGCAGAAGCAGCAACAACAGCAGCAGCAGCGGCAGCAGCGGCAGCGGCGGCGGCGGCAGATTGAGCTGTTGTACGAAGGGCAGCACCAGTGGTGGTGGTGTTGGCAGCAGCGACCAGGTTGGTGAAGGTAGTCTAGCAGCAGGAGTGTAAGGGGAAAGACACTGCACCAGGAACACTTCTGAAACAACAGCCATAGCTAGTAAGCAGTAGGAGCAGCAAGCCCGAAAATGCAGCAATGGCAGCTGCGTCACCAGCCAAAGAACCAGCTGGAATTTTCGTCGCCGTTGTTGATGACACTGCCATTGTTGCTGTCATCATTGTCCTCAGGAAAATGACAACAGTGACAATGACAAATGACAGCAACAACAATGACAACAATGACGCAGCCACCACCGCCAACGAAGACGACGACGACGACGACGACGACGACGACGACGACGACGACGACGACGACGACGACGACGACGACGACGACAACAACAACAACAACAACAACAACAACAACAACAACAACAACAACAACAACAACAGTAGCGATGTCGCCCTCACTATCGTTGTCATCATTGTGCCATCAAATCCCAGTCATTCTCGCCGTTGCTTGCTGCAGGCACAGCCTCCCCTCCCACTGTCACTGGCATCGTCAGAGTGGTTGTTGCCAGAAGCAGCAGTCTGGCAGTGCCGTGTCAGGAACGAATGCCCAGCAGCATGGAGGGAGAAGAGCAGAGCAGAGGGGGAAGAGCAGAGCAGAGGAAGAGCAGAGCAAAGGGAAGCAGCAGAGCAGAGGTAAAAAGCAGCGAAAGGGAAACAACAGGGCGATAGCAGGGCTAAAGAACAGCAGAAAGAAAGACAGCAGTTTGAAACACAAGGGAGGAAAGAACTCTCCTTGACAACAAGACATCACAGAAAGAAAACCTGGCAGGGGAAAAGGGAACCCTACCAGACAGTTGGCTCACTCCCTCAGCAACTGCCGCGACCTCCTCTTGGACGTCCACGTCCTCCTCGCCCACACGCTCCTTCTTCTTCTTCTTCTTTTTCTTCGTTGGGTCGAACGTGCCAAGCTGAGACTTCAAGGCGAAAGCAAGCAAGACAGCCACGGCAGCAGCGACATCAGCAGCAGCAGAGGGAACAAGGCCATCCAGTCACAGGCTGAACCTCACGTCTGCAAAAGCGGTGAAAGAAACAGGCTTCGACGGCGCCGTGCAGCAAAGGCGTGCCAATCAAGAGCAGAAGACAAAAGCGATGCAAAACCCACACCGGCGGTGGTGGGCATCGCGATCACAAGGACCGCTTGGTACCCGACGTTGGGACCCGCGATACGACGGTGAATTGGCCGCAGGGGCAGCAGGCCACGTGCGCACAATCTTCACCGCTCATCAAGCGCTTCAGTGCACGGAAAGGCCTGGAACTCAAAGCCCGGAGGCGATTTCATGAAGGAGGACGGCGCAGTCGAGGAGTGTCACAGGTGGCTCGACGGGAGCTTGGTGCTTGCCGCGACAGCGCAAGACAAACGCATGGCGTCTCTAGGATCCCACGCATGAGAGGTCCTCACCGATCCGACGTCCTTGTCAGCCTTAGCCGTTATGTTCGCCGTGGCCTCCTCGTCCGCCATGGCGACGACTCAGTCTGGAGAGATGATGAGGTTGCGGGTGCCGCTGCTTGACCTTTATCCACGGCGGAGGCACGCGTTACTGGTCCTGCTGTGAATCGCGCGTTAGACAAGCACCTCCGCTGCAAGGACGAGAGCGGAGAAGAGGAGATCCACAGTGGAGAGAACTGCTGACATGAAGACGGANGGAGAGTCTACAATCAGAACAGTAGAGGGTGACACTGTCTCAATGAGAAATAATTGATTAGGTTTCATTTGCAGTGAGGACCCTAGGTTCCATGCAGTGCGTAGCAGTAGGAATCCTTGCACACAATACATGATTCCAGTGCGAAATAGTCAAGATATCCATGCACCCGAAGGGTTGACCCTGCCATATCCATGAGCGAAGTATTATTTCTGCCATAACCAGGAATTTAAAAATTAAATGCACCATATCCACAGAAGTCGTTGATTAGCATGCCATGTCCTGAACGTTGACATATGCAGCGCCATACCGCTATGGCATACGTTTTCTCTATTAATGGGCATGGCGACATTAAAATTTTCATTAAAATTTCATTAAAGTCATAATTTAACAGTGACTGTCCGTCGAACGAGTATGGATGGTGCCGGAAGGATGCTGAGTATGCGGAGTGAAATGCCTCCATCTAATACTTACATGTCGAATACGTAATATGAACGTTACCCCTTTGAAAGGGCATCGTATTACATGGGGATGAGGTTTCGCCATGTACAATTTCGCGGGACTCCTGCGACTTGTTTCCGATATCCATTTGGTACATAAAACTTGCAAACAAAAAAGTTCCTTGACAGCGGCAGTTGCATTGACTGATGCAGTACCTCTCGTCGACACCCTGGTCGTCGCTGTCAGATACCGCTAGCCTGTCAACCTCGTTCGATGTTTTCTTGCCAACAGTGTCAATGTCCTCAATTGTGAGACGTTGGATGCGTCGACAGTGTGTCGCATGACTGAAGCGTATATACGAGGCTCTACATGTCGCCGGTTGACATGTGCGCCTTGGGCAACCCTCACGTACAAGAGCCACAATGTCTCTTTTCTTGCCCATGCATCTGTCATTTCAACAGCCAGCGCAAGGCCCATCGCCTTCAAGTGGGGTGAGAATATTCCTGGAAACTTCCTAGCTCAACTGTTCACTAGTCTGACACCACTGATCTGGCTAGCTGACTCACGGGTCATGCAAGGAACAGTAAGAGCAAGATTGGAACACGTCATGTGAACCAAGGCTTAGCTTAAGCATGATGCAGAGTGAGTGACAAAATGGGAAGGTCGGGTCATAAGTGCCGTCTGCTAGCGGCGGTGCGCCGACCGATCTCATTTTCCTGCTACAGACAAACCGGCCGAAAACCACGTTTCTGAGAATATCTCCTTGCTCAGGCATCCGAATCAAGAACCGTCAGAACCAAACGGAGCAGGGTGCAAAATCGTACACAACGAATTCCCACACACCATGATTCAGTCACCAACAAGCGTCTGATGAATGGAAAGCCTGCAACCAGTCAATCGGCCTCACTACCGAAAAGCCTGCAACGGTCGAGCCGGAGCTCCAGCTCCTCACGAGTGTCACTGGTGCATAGTCGTGGAGTCTCGGGCACTCTCAAGGCCACGTCAGCTCCCCCACTGGTCTGAGGTGGCTGTCTCGTCAGGGATCTGCACAAGCATGGGCATGAGCCAAGGGTTCACCGTAAGCTGTGGACAACATCACTCCCCCATGACCGGATTGCGAACAAGTCCATGAACGTACAGGCACTGACAAACACAAGCAACAGCTGGCATGAGGAGGTCAGTCAGCAGTGAGTGCAGGGCAAAGTCCCACAGAACGTGAAGCCACAAGAAAACTCGTACGGCCGATGGCCTTTGTCAGGAAGTCATCACGCTGTACATCCGTACCTACCCAAATGACCTCGATCTCGTGTCTTTGGACAAGTGTATGCACGTAGTGATGCTCAATGCCAATGTGCTTCGTGCGAGCATGAAACACACTTGTGTTGTCGGCGATGGCGATCGCGCTCTGGTTTTCGCAACGTAGCACAACAGGGGATAGGGACTGACGCAACTCACATAACAGACGCACCAGCCACATGCTCTCGGCAGCACCAGCACCAAGTGCCACGTTCTGGTACTTAGCCTCAGCTGTGCTGCGACCAATGCAGTCTTGGTTACCACTCCGCCAAGACACAGCCATGCCGCCGATCAAGAAGATGTAGCTTGTCCGGCTCTTACCGTCTGGACTCCAAGCCCAGTCACTGTCGGTGTAACCGTCAAGCACCACAGAGGGATGACTGCAGTAGCACAGACGGATGCGTGTGGTATACACGACATACCTCACACACCCGAGAGCAGTTTCCAGACATCGCGCGCGCGGTGCATGGGAGAACTGTGTAAGCAGGTTGACAGTGAAGGCGATGTCGGGTCGCGTCGTCATGGCTAAGTACATGAGCAAACCGATGACTCNTCGTACGGCCGATGGCCTTTGTCAGGAAGTCATCACGCTGTACATCCGTACCTACCCAAATGACCTCGATCTCGTGTCTTTGGACAAGTGTATGCACGTAGTGATGCTCAATGCCAATGTGCTTCGTGCGAGCATGAAACACACTTGTGTTGTCGGCGATGGCGATCGCGCTCTGGTTTTCGCAACGTAGCACAACAGGGGATAGGGACTGACGCAACTCACGTAACAGACGCACCAGCCACGTGCTCTGGTACTTAGCCTCAGCTGTGCTGCGACCAATGCAGCCTTGGTTACCACTCCGCCAAGACACAGCCATGCCGCCGATCAAGAAGATGTAGCTTGTCCGGCTCTTACCGTCTGGACTCCAAGCCCAGTCACTGTCGGTGTAACCGTCAAGCACCACAGAGGGATGACTGCAGTAGCAAAGACAGATGCGTGTGGTATACACGACATACCTCACACACCCGAGAGCAGTTTCCAGACATCGCGCGCGCGGTGCATGGGAGAACTGTGTAAGCAGGTTGACAGTGAAGGCGATGTCGGGTCGCGTCGTCATGGCTAAGTACATGAGCAAACCGATGACTCGCAGGTACAGAGTCACGTCGACAAGCTCCCCCAGCTCAGCTGGATTGTCGCCCTTTAAGGCATTTCGTCCATCAGGCGTGAGCGGTGTAGACGCAGTGTGGATAGGAGCGAGGAAGTTAGCAAAACGCTCCCCCAAGGTGAGAGCGTACCGCTCCTGATGCACTAGGAGCGTCCGACGCGTGCGATTGCGCACGATCTGCATGCCCAAAAACACTACAGCCTCCCCCAAATCCTTTATCTTGTATGCCGCCTATAGCACGGCCTTGGCTTCCTTAGCCTTCAGGTTGGGAGAAACGATCAGGAGATCCTCGATGTAGACCAGAATGGCCGTGAGCTGCGCAGGGGCTTGTGAGAGGGACAGAGAGGGATCCGAGGCACTCTGGACGAACCCAGCCCTCAACAGTGTTCCGGTGATCTCTTTGTTCCAATAACAAGGCGACTTCTTCAGACCATACAAGGCCTTCCGCAGTCGATACACTCGGCCGGTGCCGTCCTCAAAGCCAGGAGGCTGGACCATGTAGATCTCCTCCTCCAACTTTCCATGGAGGAAAGCGTTGTTTACGTCCATCTGGTGTAACTCCCAGTCATGTTGGGCTGTCTGGCACGTCAAGGCCAGTGCTGTGGTTGTGCGACCGATAGGGGTGAAGGTCTTGGTGAAGTCGATACCTTCTACCTGAGAGAACCCCTTGGCAGTCAGTCATGCCTTGTAGCATTCCACTGAGCCATCCGGCTTTAGCTTCTTGCGCAGGACCCACTTGGCCTTCACAGCCTTGGGACCGTTAGGCAGGTCCACGAGCTCAAAGACCTCGTGCTCCTCGATGGCAGCGAGCTTGGCCTGACACGCAGCACGCTAGAGCGCCGAGTCAGACCCTGCCAGAGCCTCATGGAGTGTGCTAGGGTCAGGCGCCACACCGGCCACACTGGGGTCAGGCCTCGCGCTGGTCACGTTGCGCGTGGCCAGAGCATAGGCAACAGAGGGAGAACCCAAAGTGACCGTCGACTCTGCAGAGTCAAGTGCCAATTGGCGCTCATGAGCAAGGAGCATCAGGCCCGTCTCACAGGCAAGGTGAACCTCGTTGAGGCCCAGAGCACTAAGGCCGAGGGCCTTTGTGCCAGGGTCACCACTGCATATGCTACGAGTGGGGCAAGGACGCAAGCGTCCACCCTCGACACGCAGATAGGGCTCAATGAGCTGCGCAACCGGTAAAGGGGGCGTGGATAAAGTAGAGGCAGGGGACACGGGTGGCCAAAGCATAGGTGCCGGCGACGCAAACACTGACGGCTCAGACAAAGCAGGAGATGCAAGGCCAGGCAAGGCAGTAAGTGGCCACGTCGGCAGAACGGGTGATGCTGGAAACATAGGCGAAGCAGTGACGGGCGACGACGGTGACACTAGCATGGTGGGCGAGGCGGCAACGGGCAACGCCGGTGACACTGGCAAGGTGGGCAAGACAGTAACGGGCGATGCCGGCGACACTGGCAAGGCGGGCGAAGCGGCAACGGGCGACATCGGCGACACTGGCAAGGCGGGTGAGGTAGCAACAGGAGACGCTGGCAAAACTAGCAAGGTGGGCGAGGCAGCAACAGGCAACGTTGGCGACACTGGCAAGGCGGGCGAGGCAATACCAAGTAATGCAGGATGGGTAGGCAAGGCACCCGAGGGGTGGGACGGCTGAGGAGCGATAGGGCTGCATGAGCGGACAAAGTCCGCCGACCCAATACACTCCTCCACGCAAGGAGAAGGAACACAACCGGGAGCATGCTACAGCAATAGATTGCCAGCGGTCAAATTTTGATACGTGAGGTGCTCAAAGAAGAGTGCGTCATGTGACTCGACAATGCGGCGCCGACTCAAATCCCAGAAGCGCCAGGCCTTGGAGCGAGGGGCGATGCCCACGAACGCACAAATGCGGCCATGAGGGGAGAGCTTAGACCCTTGCTACTTAGGTGTGAACCAGACGTAGGCAAGGGATCCCCACACGCGCGCGAGCCGGAGGTCAGCTTGGCGGCCAAACCACAGCTCGTACGGGGTGCGGTTGTTTGGGAGCGGCCCATGTGGAATCCGGTTCCACACCCATGTCATGTAGGCCATGCCCTCAAATGAAAAGCCACTAGCATGCCGCTGTCCACCCGCATTGAATGAATCGCATCCTCCATGGTGCGATTCCATCGTTCATAAACACCATTCTGTTGAGGTGTGGTGGGGGCAGAGAGGTTGTGAGCCACTCCTAGCGTTGCGGTGTGCCGCGTTAAGTCCCCAAGAAAATCTCCAACCACGATCCGAGCGGAACTTCTGGAGGAGGTGCCGGGACTGCCGCTCAGCCATGACCAGCCAAGTGCGCACCGCAAAGCCGGTGTCACTCTTCTGACGAAGACTGAAGACCCATCGCATGTGGCTGAATTCATCAGTGATCCTCAGGACATACCTTCCTCTATCCTCCTGGAACTCGACAGGGAGGGGTCCCGGGAGGTCAGACTGAACCAACTCACGAGGTTGAAGCGCCCGCGAGTTGGAAGGAGGGTACGTGACCCGGTGCATCTTTCCTTGAGCACACTGGAGACAGTCGGTCTTGGGCGGCGTCTCGAAAGATGCAACATCAAGACCGAGCGCGGGCTGTGTGCACACTAGACGGTCGATAGCGTCTAGGTGTATATGGCACGGGCGTCTGTGCAATAGACGTTGGTGCTCGGGTGACAAAGTGCGCGTCACAAACACACGAGCAGAGGTTGGGGAGGGCGAGGGAGGAGCAGATGTAGGGCAGCCAGAGACATGGTACAAGTCATCCACAGCCGCCCCACGTAAGACCACCTCTTGCATGGCACAGAAAAACACAGTGGAATCCTCACCTATGAAGGACATGCCGAGTCCCATGCGAGTGCAGGCACGTCCGAAAAGCAGGCAGAGCTCCAACGCAGGCACATACAGAATGTCTGAGGTATACAAGGGGCCAGACGGCTCGTGGAACTGCACTACACCTACGCCATGGACTGGGACCTCATGACCAGCTGCTGTGCGCACGAATTGTACTGACCCAACAGGACCCAGCATGACAAAGTCACGATGACGACAGGTCATGTGATGCGTGGCATCTGTATCAATGATCTAGGTGGCATCTGTCACACGCTCTATTGCTGTGACGTAACAGCGAGCAATATTACAGGCGACAGAAGCAGGCAGCTTCGCAGAGAGCTGCGATGTTGATAGACGAGCAAAAACACTTGACTAAGACTCATGAAGCCACGACGGGTCATCTGGACCTGTGCATGACACGACACAACACTACGACAGGACACTTGCATCATCCCGCCCGACGAAAGACTCGACAGACTGAACAAAACAGGCGACACCATTACCACCATCCCAACGTGACGTCACGGACTCGACACGACCAACAGTGGGACCCCTCGACTCAGCTATATTACTCGTACTCCCCTGAATGGAGAGCGCCATCCGTCGGTGGAGCTCGACGACCTGACGGTTCCCAGCGGCAAGGATCTGTTGCTTAAGCTCAGTGATCTGGCAGGCCCCTTTCGGCAAGCTGTTGTGTCGTGGAAAGCACGCTGCTGACAGGATGGGAGGTGGAGGACGTGGAAACGAGACCAGTTGCTTGGCTCGCTGCTGCTACGGTGGTGACTACTGGCCATGTCTGTGGCCTTGCTATCATTGCAATGTGCTACTCTGTCACTACTACTGCTGTTACTACTATCGTCGAACCACTGCCATCGTTGACTCAGACGGCGGTGGCACTCTACCCACTCAACCGTTGCTGCTGTCGTAGCGGCTGAAAAAATTCCGCAGCAATTACCCCGGCCCAGTGGGCGTGGAAAAAACGTCGAGGCCTATTTCAGCCTGGGAACGCCGTGGGTGGACCTCCCCAGCTGCCGGAAAAAATCCGACAGCGTTCCCCCCGCCCTAGTGGGCGTGAAAAAATGGGAGGGTCTTGGGGGAGCTCTGGGTACCTGTCCCAACCCCTAACCCACCCAAGGGACCAGCAAGGGGGAGCCCAAACCGAGAGGAGAGTAGAATACCAAGGAAGAGGAAGGAAAAATGCAGCCACTGCTGCTGTCGAGGCTACTGCAACTGCCGCCGATGATGCCGCTGCTGCTGCTGCTCCTCCTATTGCTTCTCCTCCTGTCGCTGTTGTTGTCGATTACTGCACCTGCAAGCTGCTGCTGATGCATTTTGCTGTTGCTACACACTTCTGCTACCGCAAGCTGCTGCTGTTGTACGCCGCCGCCACTGCTGCTAGCTGCTGCTGCTGTGTAGAGCTCCTGGTGGTGACGGCCAGAAGTTTGGCTTAGTGCTGAAATTTGAACATGTCGGCACTAAAAAATCAAGGTTGTCCAAATCAAGCGAAATTTGGACCACAGATGCTCCTCAACATGCTGAACATGATGGTGAAGTTTTCGGTCACAATAAGTTAAAAAAAGTGGCAAAACGTCACTTTTCCCTGTTCTGCCCGAATTTCAGCAGAAAAACAAATATGCGGTGCACTTCAGTCTTTGCTGGTGGCTACAGAGCACAAAAATGAGCATGAATAGTAGCTCTGGAGAGCTTGAGAGAAGAGCTTTCCAGCGCACCCTCAAATGCCAAAAACGGCATTTGTTTGAAGGCAGGGCAAGCTCATGCCGACGGGGAGGCGGTGGCTGACGCGATTTTTGTCCGCGGCTCCTCCACGTCCGTGCGGCTTCTAGGAAGTTGCACGGACAGGGGCAGCGGTGGTGCACGCTGCTGTTGTTTCTGCTGCTGCTCCCGCCGTCGAGCTTGACGGCAGTGGCCTCACGCCACTTTGGCGGCTGCTATTGCTGATGTTTTTGATGCCGCCGCCGATGTTGCTGCTGCTGCTGCTGTGGTCAAAATTGCAAGCACTGTTGCTGCGCTGCTGGACAGCTGCTATGGCAGTGCTGCGCTGGAGTGCTGCAACACTGCTGCACCCCTCCTGCATGACTCCTCTGTCATGCAGGTGTTGCGGCCTACGCTTTGCAATGGCGCAGGTTGGTGGGTCCTCCGAGGACCTGTCGCTGCTGCTGTCTGCCGCTACCGCTGCTGCTGCTCACTGCTATTGCGATTGCTGCATCTCTGCTGTGCAGCACAACAAGCTCTGGCTTGTTGCTCTGATACCATGAGAATATTCTTGGAAACTTCCTAGCTCAACTGTTCACTAGCCTGACACCACTGATCTGGCTAGGTGACTCACAAGTCATGCAAGGAACAGTGAGAGTAAGATTGGAACACGTCATGTGAACCAAGGCTTAGCTTAAGCATGATGCAGAGTGAGTGACAAAATGGGAAGGTCAGGTCATAAGTGTCGTCTGCTAGCGGCGGTGCGCCAACCGGTCTCATTTTCCTGCTACTGACAAACCGGCCAAAAACCACGTTTTTTAGTATATCTCCTTGCTCAGGAATCCGAATCAAGAACCGTCAAAACCAAACGGAGCAAGGTACAAAATCTTGCACAACGAATGCCCACACACCATGATTCAGTCACCAACAAGCGTCTGATAAATGGAAAACCTGCAACCGGCCAATCGGCCTCACTACCGAAAAGCCTGGAATGGTTGAGCCTGAGCCCCAGCTCCTCACGAGTGTCACTGGTGGATAGTCGTGGAGTCTCAGGCACTCCAAAGGCCACGTCAGCTCCCCCACTGGTCTGAGGTGGCTGTCTCGTCAGGGATCTGCACGAGCATGGGCATGAGCCGAGGGGTAACCGTAAGCTGTGGACAACATCATGGGGTTGGTGGTGGACGAGCAGTTTGAGGATAAACCGCGTGTTCAAGTGCTCCCAATTTCACCAGAGTAAGCGAGAGAAGCCCTCGTGTTGGTGTGTGTGGCTTCCACACGTCATGAGCGATGACAAGGAGAGTAGCGATACAGGAGAGCGTGACAACGTGGTCCTCGATGCGGACACCGGAGACACCAGAGCGTCGGCAGGTGGTGGACCACCCACTCAGAGCTGACCGACCACTGCCCTAGCGTCGTGAATGCTGCCTTGGACCTCTTGTAGTTCTTCTGTAGCCTATCCTTGATGCGGAAGCAGCTGGCGCCGGAGCACCGACGAGTGGTGGGTCCATCCACCAGCAGCTGCCAGAGAGCTACCACGACGCCCTGGGTGCTTGTCCGGGTACTTTGCGGTTTTTCTGCAGACGCTAGAGTTTTCTCGGTGGAGTGGCTCTTGAGCCCGATTTGCATGTTTTGTACTTTCTTTCCACCGATCAGTACCGGACTTATGCGTGTGACCAGTCGTAGCGTCCGGCTCAAGATCTTGCATCTCTAGGTTCAGACGGCGTAGTCCTCTGATTTGCCTGCGCCGAGTTACGGCCAAAACAGTGTTTTGGGGCCGGTTTTAGGACAGACCTTGCACTGCCGCGTGCGACACCTGTCGTGCACTGCGACAGGTATTTATTCTGTGGGCTTGTCATTTGTTATCTCTCTCTGCAATTAAGTTCATTTTGAGCTTCCTGACGCTCTGTACGTGTCCGTACCCAGACCCTTGCAATTTTGGCTCTGACTTGTGACTGTTGTCACAAGCTGACCTAGCGTTGATGCCTAGTGTTGCACCAAGTGGTTAGGAAGGTTCTAGGAAGTTTCTCATGGTATTAGAGCAAATGAGCCACATCTCATTATGGTGTGCAGCATTTACGCAGCAGAAGTGAGTGGCTACAGCGGCACCCACCCATAGCAGCAGCAGCAGATCCTGGAGGGACCCACCACGACTACGTTGCAGTGGAGCGGTGGAGGTAGCAGAGATAACGGCGGCAGCCGCAAGAAACACCGGCTATAGTAGCTATAAGCGGCTGGAAACACCTCCAGCAGTAGCGGCTATGGGCAGCACCCACTGCAGCAATAGCACCGGGTGGCAGCAGCAGCCGTGTCTGGCTACCGGTGTGTACACACACAAAAAAGGAGGAGAATCAGCTCACAAGAGAAGCAGCAGCTTGCGGCACCGATGGTTGCAAGCGGTGGCAGCATGCAGCAGCAGTAGTAGCTTGCAGTAGCGGCGGCGGGCAGCAGCTGTAGCAGTAGTAGCAACGCCGATTACCTATAGTGGCAGTTGTTGCATGCGGTAGCAGGAAAGAACACCAACAGCAGCGAGCGGCAGCAGCAACTAGCCGCTGCAGGCAGCTACAGCATGGGGCAGTCAGCAACAATAGTAGCAGCAGCGGCACGCAGCTACAACAGCAACAACGGCGTGCAGTAGGCACAGCGATAATAGTAGTAGCAGCGGCGGCACCGGCGGGTAGCTGCAGCGTGCAGCCGCAACCGCTCACGCGGGCTACAATAGCAGCAGCAACCCGCACAGCAGTGGCAGCCGCATCAAGAGCAGTCACTACTGCTGCTTCCTCACCCCGCAAGGCTGTATGGCAGCTTCACATTGCGAGCAAGCAGCGCGAAGCCGCTTGCTCGTAGCGAGCGAGCTTGCCGAGCGAGCTCGCTCGACGGGCTCGCCGAGCGAGCTCGCTTGACGGGCTCGCTCGAAGCGAGGGTCGAGCTAGACCGGAAAAAAAAAGGGAGGGGAGAAGAGAGAAAGGGGGGCCCTCGAGTGGGACACCCAAGAAAACCCCAAAGGGGACACCCGAGGAGGTGGCACCATCACACACACAAAAAACAAATAAAACAACAAAAAAAGGGAGGAGTACAAGGCGGTCCTCAAGTGGGGCAGTTGAGTAAGGCCCGGTTAGAGGTAGCACACTCGCGCCGAGCATCGGTGAACACAAAAAAAGAAAACGGAAGTGATTTTTGTTTTTTTTTCAATTGTTTTACTTTTGAGTATGGCTTGAGGCCACTACCGGCGGCTGACGACAGGAACCGTTGTAGTAGCAGCCGATGTGAGAGTCGCAACAGCAGTAGTAACAGCGAAGGTGGCTTCAGGCCACAACCGTCTGTTGACGACTGTACCCGGTGTAGCATCAGCGGCACCAGAGGCGATTTGAGGTCGCACGTTGTGATAGTTGCACCATCGCCACCGGGTGCAACATTGTAGCAACACACTATGGCTGAGGTTGTCGCCTTGACTGACGACATCGTAGCCCGTCTCAGAGACGTTGCTCCACTCTCATCCCTCTACGCGGCACTTTGCGCCATTGGGATCGAGTGTGCAGGACTATCACCCACGCTCAGCTCATGACATGAGCCACGCAGTGTGGCCGTGGGCGTTGCCATCGCCGTGGTCTGCGCCTGAGCCTCAGCCGTGGCAGCCGCCACAGGCGCAGTGGTCAAGGAAGCAGTGGCACGAGTCCCACTTGTCCTCAAGGTTTTCGTGCCATTACTGTCGAGATAGGCAGCATGGCTGGCGCCAGTGCCGACAGCGCCCTCCTGGGTGGCATCCCTCGTGGGTACGATCCTCCCCACCTCCTCCTTCAGTGGATACATCACCGAGTGATACCACAACGCTTCTGCGTGGTGATATGGCCGCCCTACACATGGAGGTCCGGCACCTCAAGCGCATGATCTAGCAGTTCCTTGACCACGTGACAACCGAGCAAGCTGCCACCTCGCCGCAGGTGTCACCTGCCACTTCATCCTCATCTTCCTCCTGATCCTGTATCCCTTCCTCTGACGATGCTACTATACCGGATCTCTTGTCTACATCAGTCGCCCTTCGCTCCGTCTTGGAGGTTGTCGGCATCATACCGACGGACGGACCCTCAGCCCCTCACCGTACCGCTCATTCTTCCACTGCGCGCGTGGCGGCGAGCTACTCGTTTTGCACAGCGTGTACAGGCAGTACCATCAGACGCGGCTGTGGGAGGAGTCTCAGGTGACGAGACCCCCTCGTCTCCTGTCCACGGGTTGGTCTGCCGAGTCCCCACAGCTCCTACCGAGGTGTCAATTGTGGGGGGGATGGTTTGTCCACTAAAGACCGCGGCGGAGCTCCGCATTGGTGATGCAACTACTCTACAACGCATGATGATTGAGGCGGATGATGCTACACAGAAAACTCAGCTAGCGGAGAGTTTGGCGGGGGGAGACGTTCGCCATGATAGAGACTCTTTGTCGAAGGAGGATTGGTCCAAGGCTGAGTCTGAGTCGGGGATGGAGATGGTGTTCATTGCTTTCCTGGCGGATGACATGACGACGGCCGATGCAGGAGCTGCGCCTGACGGTGTGCGCGATCTTGCGTTAGCTGGTGTGGAGATAGCTGTCATGGTGCCAGAAGTAGCCTTAGGAGCAGGTAATAGAGATGCTGACACTTGGCCCCCAGCAGACGCCCAGGTGGTTCAGACAGATAGTACTGGGCAGTAGGAGCAGGTGATGGACCACCAGGACGAGGTAGAATTCCTCTATGAGGATCATTCGTCTGTCATTGAGTGGTCGCACACAGGGTCGAAGGCAGACGTAGCGACCAAGTGCGCTGCCGTTCTTACAGTAGCCACGGCACGAGCACAAGATGGTCCCTCGGTGAGAGCAGACCATGGAGGATGTAGAGCGAGCAACGGACCTCCGACACCACACTGCCCTATCCGATGTCGCTGACACCACAGCGGTTCCAGCCGAGTACATAACTACTTTCTTCCAAGCTACAGTTCCCGTACCCGAGTGCGTACACTCCACGGCCGATGAGCAGGAGGCAGTGGTGGCTCGAGCGGAGGTACATGTGCAGAGTCTCATGGTTGAGCTCCAAGAGGCCAGCAGCCGCTGTTACACCGTGGATATTCTAGCACGATGGGCTATCAAGGAGTGTGAAGAGGATGTACACAGGCGTCTTGAGGCTGCTGAGTGGTCTTTACAGGATGCACGTCTGGGACAGGCGGACCTCTAGCAGCAGGTGGATGATGGGCTGCGTACCACGGGTCATGAGGAGCACCACGACAATGACCGCACCTTCGACGACCACGACGTCGCCGCGGATGCAGCTGTACCTACACATGCCGACGTCCGGCCAGCAGCTGACGGCCGAGCGACAAGTGTGTCACGAGCTGCAGGTGCCTTCACAACAGTCGTTCCTACAGCCCCACACGACTTACATGGCTACTCATTATCTTGTGCTCCTGCTCTACCAGCACCTCGTGACCCGGCGGTACTTGAATCGATGATTGACGTAGAGGACGTCGACTTGTGCGACGAGCAGGCGCAGCTCCACTCCTTCCTACAGGGTGAGACCTTGAGGCTATAGGGGGCTCTGGCTCGTGCCGACACACACACTATCGAGGTCCACAGTCAGGTTCATTCCGCGACTGACCATCTACATGCCGCAGATGTAGCCAGCCGGTCGGCTGCCGCGTCAGAGCTTGTGGAGCTCCACAAGTGCCTCGACGCTACGAAGGCCGCGAGGCGATATGCAGCTCAGCAGTTAGAGGCCATACAGCAGGCGAATGTTTTGGAGGAGGCCCTTAGCGTTGCACCAGTTACATCAGCAGATGACGATAGCAGTGACGACTACGACAGCGACGAAGATGACGGCGACGACGTCGACAGCGACAACGCCGCTCCGGGGTGAGGCTATGTGCAAGCACATCCCACCAGTATCGTCGTCACCCTTGCTATGGCTGTGCAGGGGTATGTGGCCATGGGGGAGCCGTGCTCCCTCCTCACAGATTGTGTTGAGAGCGGCCATCAGTTTTGCTCGTGCTGTCAGCCTTTGCAGCCCAGGGGGAGTGTTGGTGTGTGGGCTTTGGCCTAACACCCTTATGAGGACAACGAGGTTACTTGGGGTGTGGCACGATGCTATAGTCGAGGTTATGCTGGTCAAGACCCACGCACCTGGTTAGTTCTACCGGTGTGATGTGGAGACCCATTGCCTCCATGTGTTGTACATGATCCATGTAAGGTTATGCTGGTCGAGTCCCACGCACCTGTTGAGTTCTACCAGTGTGATGTGGAGACCCATTGCCTCCATGTGTTGTACATGATCCATGTAAGGTTATGCTGGTCGAGTCCCACGCACCTGTTGAGTTCTACCAGTGTGATGTGGAGACCCATTGCCTACATGTGTTATGTATGATCCATGCATGATGTGGTCGAGACCCGGACACCCGGAGACATTTGCCGGGGTTACGAGGAGACCTTTTTTCTTTGTCTCTCTTGTATGATGTTTGACACGTAGGTGTGTGATTGACTTTGTGCATGGTCGAGACCCGGGCATTTGGTGGGATGCACCATTTTCACGAGGAGACCCTGTGCTGTGGTATGCTTGATCAGTGCTCGCCATGATTGGTTGCCTGAGCCATCATCTCTTGCCTTCACTCAGACATCGTTATGTTGACAAATGTGTCAGCCAGGGGGAGTGTTGGTGTGTGTGGCTTCCACCCGTAAGGAGCGATGGCACGGAGAGCAGCTGTACAGGAGAGCGTGACGACATGGTCCCCGAAACGGACCCCGGAGACACCAGTGCGTCGTCAGGTGGTGGACCACCCACTCGGAGCTGTCCGACCACTGTCCCAGCATCGTGGATGTTGTCTTGGACCTCTTGCAGTTTTTCTGCAGCCTATCCTTGATGCGGACGCAGCTGGCGATGGAGCACCGACGGGTGGTGGCTCCATCCACCAGCAGCTGTGAGAGAGCTGCCACGACGCCCTGGGTTCTTGTCGGGGTGCTTTGCTTTAAAAGAGCCACAATGACTGTTTTCTTACCCATGCATCCGTCATGTCAATGGCCAGCGGAAAGCCCATCGCCTTCAAGTGGGGTTGGTGGTGGATGAGTAGTTTGAGGATAAGCCACGTGTTCAAGTGCTCCTAATTTCACGAGAGCAAGCGAGAGAAGCCCTCGAATTTCCTCGCCCAAGTCATGCTACTAGTAAAAAGTATGTCCCGTCAACTTTGTATGTTCCGTTGTCATTATGGCATAGTACCCTAAACTTTAACCTCTGTCATGGTACAATGTGTAGTGTCCTGTGATAATGAGCTGTTGTATCAAGCCCCCAAGCAGAGGAAGGACGGGCCAAATTTTTTGGCAAGAATGGCAATCCGGGACATGGCGAAGGAACGTGCACCTGTGGATGACTACACAATCACTAACCGCATGGAAATGCGATAGCTGCGCTAAGAGAAGACTCGCTTTACTAAACGTTGTGGGAAGTTCAAGGAGAACGGATTTCCATGGCATCTTCGCGTGCATGAAACCCCAAACGGAGCCTCCATCATTGTGGCAGAGTTTGTGGACGATCACAAGTGTGTCCCTGAAGTCGGGCATGGTAATCAAGCAAAGACCATGAAGTGGGTGATGCGGTAGATAGAGTCAATGCTGAAACGAAATGCGACAAACGACGTGAAGACCTTGTCAGCAATGGTGCAGAAAACAACGAGAAAAGCGCTGGATAAGAGCACACTCTACTAAGCCAAGAGCAAGGCATAAGAAAATCTCCTCCACCTAATAGCTCTATCTTGGAGCCTGTTCCTTGTCAAGTGTGAGGTGGTATGACAGTATGTTCCCTTTTTGTAGTGCATCAGCTCTACCCCAACTTGTTGCATTCGTGATTTCAACATGGACTTGTTTGGCCTTGCAACTAAAACGTGTACACTACAACACGTACGCTATGGCCGAGGCAATAAAGGAGGGCACCTTCAAACGCGCGTTCGTAGCACCACAATCCACAGTGTTGGGTTTCCATCACTCTAACTGATCCTCACCATGGACGGCATCCACCTGAAAAATGGTCACATGCAATTCCTCATTTTATGTCATTTTTCTTACGCCAATGACAACTCCGTCCCAATGGCGAGGGGGATGGTGTAGGGGGAGAACGAGGACAATCGGAAATGTTTCTCTGAGCAAGTGGCAACATTGTATCCTACCATTGCACAATAAGTTACGGTCATCGTCTCTGACCGTGACAAGGGGCTGTTGAACGCAGTGGTGTAGAAGCTGTTTGACACACACCACACTTGCTACTACTTCCATTTGCAACAGAACATCAGGTAGATTTTTGGCTAGCAAGCGGGCTACTGGTTTTTGTGCCTAGCCCACATGCTCACACCTGCAGAATGGCTGAGGTGTGAAGAACATCTATGTGCGGTCAACTCCAAAGCAACAATTTACCTTCTTGGAGCAGATGGAGTTGGCGGCATCTCAAAGGAGCAGTGGCCCATACTTTACTATCCTCTCGGCCGTGGAGAGCACACTACCTTGAATGCGGTGGATTCCTTGAACGCCCGCATCGTGGTGCATCGGAAGTTGTTCCTTTTCCACTGCTTTGTGTCCTTGTACACTTGGGTGATAGGAAACACCTTCACTTTCACGGTAACCTTGGTCCTCGTGTGCCATCTGCCATTGTTGCTATAAAAATATTTCATGGGCATCTGCTTTTCTTTTATGAGATGTTAGTGACGACTTGCCATGCATAAAGTCACACTAACACTGGGAAATACACCTACCTTTTTAATCAACGTGCAAATTGGTCATGGATGAT
This sequence comes from Penium margaritaceum, assembly GCA_023375785.1. NCBI lineage: Eukaryota > Viridiplantae > Streptophyta > Zygnematophyceae > Desmidiales > Peniaceae > Penium > Penium margaritaceum. The sequence goes on from SZWC01023943.1 coordinate 22,961, forward strand.
TTGGGCATGACTTCATAAACTGTGATAGCTTAAATGACATGTATCCACAAATCTCATGAGGTCAAGAAATGAACAATTATACTTTTGCATGTCATGCCACATGTGAGTATTGTACATCAGTCATTGCCCTTGCAACATGTGATAGGGAACAACAGTTAGTCATGAAAGAAAGATCATCATGAACAGTTATGAATCATTCTCACAACCTTAAAAGAAGAATGATGGCTTCTTCCACTAGCAGGGCCGTAACATTACATGGTTCCCAATCTCCAAACATTTTATAGGCCAGGATGAAGTCATCCGGTGTCCGATGACTCCACACATCACTTCCGGGGTTGGGGCTTTGCCATGAATCAAGATCCAAGAAAAGAGTGTATGTTTCCGGTCCCACTCCTGCTTGATGAGCCTCCACTGGCGTGCTACTTTGCTTGGTTCAGGCCACGGGATGTCTACAGACCACCCATCATGTGTAGGCATACTTTTGGGGTTATGTCCCCAATGCATTGTTCTGGTGTGAGTTACCGATGTGGAAGTACACTAAATGGGTGGAAAACCTAACAACCAAAAGGTTTATGTTTTGTCCAGGAAACTAAGNGGTAGATAGAGTCAATGCTGAAACGAAATGCGACAAACGACGTGAAGACCTTGTCAGCAATGGTGCAGAAAACAACGAGAAAAGCGCTGGATAAGAGCACACTCTACTAAGCCAAGAGCAAGGCATAAGAAAATCTCCTCCACCTAATAGCTCTATCTTGGAGCCTGTTCCTTGTCAAGTGTGAGGTGGTATGACAGTGTGTTCCCTTTTTGTAGTGCATCAGCTCTACCCCAACTTGTTGCATTCGTGATTTCAACATGGACTTGTTTGGCCTTGCAACTAAAATGTGTACACTACAACATGTACGCTATGGCCGAGGCAACAAAGGAGGGCACCTTCAAACGCGCGTTCGTAGCACCACAATCCACAGTGTTGGGTTTCCATCACTCTAACTGAGCCTCACCATGGACGGCATCCACCTGAAAAATGGTCACATGCAATTCCTCATTTTATGTCATTTTTCTTACGCCAATGACAACTCCGTCCCAATGGCGAGGGGGATGGTGTAGGGGGAGAACGAGGACAATCGGAAATGTTTCTCTGAGCAAGTGGCAACATCGTATCCTACCATTGCACAATAAGTTACGGTCATCGTCTCTGACCGTGACAAGGGGCTGTTGAATGCAGTGGTGTAGAAGCTGTTTGACACACACCACACTTGCTACTACTTCCATTTGCAACAGAACATCAGGTAGATTTTAGGCTAGCAAGCGGGCTACTGGTTTTTGCGCCTAGCCCACATGCTCACACCTGCAGAATGGCTGAGGTGTGAAGAACATCTATGTGCGGTCAACTCCAAAGCAACAATTTACCTTCTTGGAGCAGATGGAGTTGGCGGCATCTCAAAGGAGCAGTGGCCCATACTTTACTATCCTCTCGGCCGTGGAGAGCACACTACCTTGAATGCGGTGGATTTCTTGAACGCCCGCATCGTGGTGCATCGGAAGTTGTTCCTTTTCCACTGCTTTGTGTCCTTGTACACTTGGGTGATAGGAAACACCTTCACTTTCACGGTAACCTTGGTCCTCGTGTGCCATCTGCCATTGTTGCTATAAAAATGTTTCATGGGCATCTGCTTTACTTTTATGAGATGTTAGTGACGACTTGCCATGCATGAAGTCACACTAACACTGGGAAATACACCTACCTTTTTAATCAACGTGCAAATTGGTCATGGATGATTTGGGCATGACTTCATAAACTGTGATAGCTTAAATGACATGTATCCACAAATCTCATGAGGTCAAGAAATGAACAATTATACTTTTGCATGTCATGCCATGTGTGAGTATTGTACATCAGTCATTGCCCTTGCAACATGTGATAGGGAAAAACAGTTAGTCATGAAAGAAAGATCATCATGAACAGTTATGAATCATTCTCACAACCTTAAAAGAAGAATGATGGCTTCTTCCACTAGCAGGGCCGTAACATTACATGGTTCCCAATCTCCAAACATTTTACAGGCCGGGATGAAGTCATCCGGTGTCCGATGACTCCACACATCACTTCCGGGGTTGGGGCTTTGCCATGAATCAAGATCCAAGAAAAGAGTGTATGTTTCCGGTCCCACTCCTGCTTGATGAGCCTCCACTGCCGTGCTACTTTGCTTGGTTCAGGCCACGGGATGTCTACAGACCACCCATCATGTGTAGGCATACTTTTGGGGTTATGTCCCCAATGCATTGTTCTGGTGTGAGTTACCGATGTGGAAGTACACTAAATGGGTGGAAAACCTAACAACCAAAAGGTTTATGTTTTGTCCAGGAAACTAAGTTTGGGGTTCTATCGGTCATGTCATACAGGTTTTTGAGCCTCACGTCGTAATGCATTGTTGACACTGACAACGAATGTCAGAGTCACATCATTGCTTCACGGAATACATGAGCGTGTCTGAGGGGATCCTGTCAGAAGTACATGTTGATCAGTTCGAAGACATTCCATCGACGTATAGTGCAACCCTCCCCCAAATGGATATTACTCTTCATTGCTACACTTTCGAACATCGGTAACATCCACCTACTACGGTTTATCAGTTTGCTGAGAATATCACCGGGTCACTTGTCCTCTCCTTCTCAGGTGAATTTTCCATCTTTCAAAAGCCCACTGGAAATCAGGCGATGATGGATGGGACCATTCACCAAAAGTGCTTTGAACCGTGTAGGCCGATGTGAACATATAGTTCCTTAAACAAAAACATGCGGACATTGTGTTCTTAAAGTACAACCAGTGGACATGGCAGCCTTATTCCATAAGCCACTGTTATGGTAGAAAGAAAGTTTCTGACCGTTTGTTATAGGGTCATTAAAGAGCGGCCTGTGGACATGGGGGATCTATTGAGAATTTGATGGATACATGATCACATCCCCGATGATCCGAAGTGATTGTTTTCTCGGGGGTATGATCATATATCCTCTGAGTTCCCAATAGATCTCACATACAGTAACTGCTCTTTAACAGCGCCATATCCACCATTTCTGCACTTAACGTCTGATAAACCCACAGGTCATAGAAAAGTGACAAGGTACCCAGAGAAAAAGCGTACAAAAAGCATGTCAATGCTACATAAAATGCAGCGTCGGAGTGCTGACATCATCACAGTCCTCCTACAATCACAAACCCCTATTTCGAAGTATTTATTATTGCTCAAGGGAGGGGGTTACAAGGGGGGTACACCACACCCCATGCGTTAAGACGGAACTTGTTGGGCCCCGCTACTATGGAGCCCAGCAGTTGCTTGCGCGAAAATTTGAAATCATTAAACCTGGGTGTAATTCAGGGTTCGAGTGCCCGTCGAAAAAAAAAATGAAAATGAAAGGGGTCGTCGCTCGATAACGAGCTCACGAGGGAGCGAGAGTCATGATCAAGTGACTTTTGCTCGATTTAGGAGGGTCACATGACCCTCATTTACCATGCTTGGTCAGCAGCGCACATCGCTGACTGAGCATAGAGAGAGAGAGAGAGAGAGAGAGAGAGAGAGAGAGAGAGAGAGAGAGAGAGAGAGAGAGAGAGAGAGAGAGAGAGAGAGAGAGAGAGAGCTAGATGTTTCGTTCAGCTTTTGATTGCTGGACATGGGGCACAAAAACAAACCGCTAATCCATATGGGAGGGTCCACCCTTCGGTTGAGCGAGTATCCTGGCTATTTTACCGTTGTTTTTTTGTCACATATGTGGGGGATACTCTTGTAGTAACGGATGGCGTGTTGGATAAATCTGGAAATCAACTGCACTAGAGGGTCTTAACAAAGTTTTTTTAAATACTCACATCACATTTGTCAACAAAAGAAGCTTAAAGTACTTCTAAACTCTGTTTGGTGGAGTTGAGCGAGAACACCGCAGGACAAGATAGTGTTCAATGGATTTTTTTGTATGGAGGGATGCATCTCAGGGAGGACTATGGAAGGAGGGCACTATACAACTACCATGAAGGAAGCTATACCATAAGTGTAACAAAGCGTCTTATCGTCTACCATGTTATGGGATATAAACAAGAACGTCATGTATCTTTTACTTGCAAAACCACACCCTTTGGTTCTCTGAAGTGCCAATTCTAGATTACATTCCACTTTTAAGGATCAAAATGGTTGTAAAAAATTATTGGTTCTATACGTACTCGAGGCTGATGTTTTGAGGAGCCAAAGCCTGAAAGAATACGTGTGGGCTAGAGTCTAGTTCGACTCGAGCCCAAAAAGTTTCCTTTGGCCTAATTTGAGGCGGAATAGTCCTGCTATGGAAGATCCATCTTGTCACTCTTTCTCTACTCCTCAAACATCGCCACTGACCTGTTTCCACTGTGGCAATTCCACGTGGAATGAGTCGGATTAGGTGGTATGTTTTCAGACGTGCCTACGACGACCTTTTGTGTTTTTCCATGGCACGTCTCAGCCAAAGTGGCTGAGGCGGCCAGTCACTCAGCCTCCTTAAACAAAAATTTCTAAGGGCCTCTATTTCCCACAGAAACAGAGGCCCTTGCAAAATGGTCTAGCGCCATTGCCTTGGCATCACAGCTAGAGCTTCCGCAAGAGAGAAAGTGAAAAGATTGTCGACTACACTCGGGCGACCGATCTTCTCATCAACAGACATCATTCGACACAGCTGACGGAGCTTGTAATGAGAAGAACAATAGTTGAATTTCCAATGAAAGGTGCCCGATCAATGAAGCGGTTGAGGGCTATAAAAAAGGCGGAAAACCGAGGGCTTGTTCATCCAGCTGAGAGCCCAGTGGCAGAAACAATGCTGAGGAAAAGCCGTCCGATGGGCAATGGGGAGCACGAGGGGGTGAGCTCCCCCTCTCCCTCTTGCCGGAGCCAACGGACTAAGAAGGATGAAAATGCGGAGCTCCTCCTTGCCTCTCGTACTTGGCACCGGAGCCGCCAAGGGGGAGAAGAGTGGATGACCTCCTCTCCTATCCCCCTCTCACACGGGCCGATGGCCAAGGGCCATGAGAGAGGCGGAGTCTTCCTCTCCCCCCTTCCTCTCACTTCAGCGATGGCACATGGGGGAGGAGAGGGTGCAACTTCCCCTCTCCCTCCCCCTCTCAAATGGGTGGACAGCCAATGGGGGAGGGGAGGGGAGAATCTCCCCTCTCCCCCCCTCTCACATGGGCCGACAGCCAATTGGGGAACAGAGGGGATGACCTCCTCTCTCTCCTCCTCTCTCACATAGGCCGACAGTCCATGGCGGAGGAGAGGGAGCGACCTCTCCTCTCCCCCCTCTCATATGGATGGACGACCCATATGAGTGGAGGGGTGATGACCTCCCCTCATCCTCCCCCTATCACATGGATCAACGATCCATGGTGGAAGAAAGAGGACAAGCTTCCCTCCCCCTCCCCTCCAATAAGGCCAACGACACCAAAAGGGAGGAGAGGGACGATAGTCTCTCTCTCCGACCCCTCCTATGGAGCCGACTGTGAAAGGGAGGAGAGGGATACATTCCCTTTCCCCCCTCCCCCCTCTTTCATGGCATCGACTGGACCATGGGGAGCAGGTAAGGGGATTGTCTCCCATCCCCCTCCCCTGTCCATGGCATGAATGGCACTAAGGATACGTTAAGGAGAGCATCTCCTCCCCTCCCCCTCCCCTGCCGTGCTTCGTCCATGGCACAGACGCCGCCAATAGGGAGATGAGGGGAGAGGCCCCCTCATCCCATGACGTCCTCTTCGACATAGAGGCTTGGAGGGGGAACGCCTCCCCCTGCCAGATCGTGGCCGGAGAAAACAACGTGGAGGGAAGGAAGGTTTTCTCCTCCTTCCACATCTATTGGTGGAGATGGCCGCCCAGACGCATAAAACTTGTCAGAAAGATTCTTTAGTCACCAAATAAGATACAAATGTGGTGCAATTGGGTGACTATATCAGTTTCAGCCGGGAGAAGGCAGATTCAAGTTTCCAAATCCGTTTTCATTCTCTAGGCCTTATGGCTCGTTCACTGAAACGGAGTTGAGAAAAGAATGACAAGTTGAGCTTGGAGCTCATGGAGACGAGCCGTGGCAAACATCGCTATGTGTTTGGCCACGGTGTAGAGGACGTGATTCCTCTTTGAAATTGGTCCCACTTTCAGGGGCCACCAGGATGTGGCTAGTGAATGATCAGTAATGAAGGAAAATCTCCCGACGTCCACATTGTCGCAGCACGCGAGCTATTCCTTTCTCATTATTTTGTGAGCTTGCATCCATTCATCGTAAACTTGTTCTTGACTTGCAGGCCACAGGCAAGTGACACGCTTATGACCAAAAGGTAGGAGAAGAAGTGGACTGTGAGGTTGTGTACCATGGAAACCTCATGGCGATACTCAGTGGCAATAATGGTGTGCCGCGTCAGGTGGACCGCCACATGTTGAAGTGCAACTGTGGCCAAAAGCAGGACTTTGGGTTCCCGTGTGTCCACGCCTGTGTGGTGTTGCTTGAACACGAGTTCACCCCAAGTGGGTACACAAACATGATGTATAGCATCAAGCGTGGAGGCACTCTTGTCACAACCCCATATCAGGCCTCAACCTGAAGGCCTTGGAGCATGCGCCATCTGAACCAGACTAAAACGAAAACCCACCTAGACTAACATAGCAGGAACCATGTGACCATGCTATGGGAAAATCCCAAAGAGGAAGAGTCATGGCGACATGCTTCATGCAGACCACATACATGGTAAGTGCGACTAGAAAGGGCACCCAAAACGTTGCTACACCATTCCACCCACACCAACCCCAACGCTATTAGCTACTAGACATGTTGTTGAGCTCTATGCACAGAAATTTGGTGCGGCCTTACTCATAGAAAACACAGTAGCCTAAATCATGGTTTGTGGTGAGGTGGAAGCCAAAAATGTTGGGGCCTTAGCACCAACAACTGGCCGGAAGTGTTACTAGTGAAGTAGATCCCGTAGACAATGGGCTGATACAACACCAGGATGAAGCAAGAGAAGGTTGTGCAAAAGAGTGGGAAGAAGAGTAGTATGAAGAGGAGAGTGCGGGAAAGGAGGACAAAACAGATGTGTTCTTGGTGGTGAGGCTCGCTACTGTGGATGACAGGAGTAGTGAGCAGACGAACTCCAAGACATTAGACGAGGAATAATACCCAGAAAAAAAAAAACGATGAGAGCAAAGCATGAGGAAGAGGAGGCCAAATTCTGGCAGCATTATGACCAAGTGGAGAAACTTGTGCCCAACATGGGACTGCCGAGCCTTGACGTGGTCACTGAAAATGGTGCTTTGTGAAGGTAGTTAAATGCATGTGTCAATTTGCACACTTTGCAATGGTCATGTTCTCTGTTGGAATGTGATGTTTGTTTGCATTGTCCATGTTGTTTCTGCTTCATTGTAATTCGTTATCTGCATCTCCACCATTTAATAACAAATATTCTGAACACTTTGTGCGCTTTGGGTTCCTAGGTGTTTTGCAAGTTCAAATTGCATTCCTACTCATGCGTATGAAGGTTTGTACAGATACATGCAAAGTGTTTGTTAATGGACTATATAGGTTGCATCAGCTCAGAGTGTGAAATACAACAAATGGTTAGACATCATGTGGCCAAGTTTATGGAAATGTACCAGAAGTGATCAGATAACATGTGGCCAACAAAATGAAGTGCTCTATGATGCTGAAGTGTGTGGAGATGAATGCATGTGTGCGAAATGCAATGTGTTCAGCTAGGTGCACAGTTTACCAGTGTATGTGGAAGAGTGGATTGCTAGTTGTGACCAATCTCCTTTGTATTACACGTCAAAAACAGAAACAAATACTTCAAGTTCTACTTCGTTTTTCTTGCAATAATTGCAGTCTTCATAATCTTGTGAAAAATGAGTTTAGTTTTCCCTTTTTCTAACATACAGAAAGCCATGATAAATTCCAACGAGTGAAATTCTCCATTGCTATGAAAGCAAAACATGCCCATTTCTTTTTCTGTCTGGAGTTGTGCATGAATTTAGGTTGTTAACATGAAAGAACACAAATTCCAATGCAAAAATAAGCTAAAAAGTGGTTTACAAATAATGTGCTAGAATCACATACATGAAAACCATGCCACTTGGGAGAAAAATCAATGAATTAGAAGGGTTCATATTTCTTCGAGCGGTAAAAGGTGGGACATTATAGCCAAAAATTCAAACATTTGTGCAAATTGGAGATAACATGAGGGAAACATGGATCATTACAAGAAACCAAAGCATTTTACACTTCAAACGTTTGGGCAAGTTGTCTGAACTATTTGCCTGAACTGGGTAGTTTGGAGATGATATGTTGAGAACATACTTCAAGGCTCTTCAAAAGGAGGGCAAGGTGGAGATGGATTGCCAAAATCCTATGCCAAGTAGTGTCCAGAAGGTAGGCAATCTTGAGATAATTCAGAAACAACATGTGGCATTACCCCTTGAAAAGAGGGGCATCCTGATGAATAATTCACTAGACTTGTTGTCGGATAACCAGAGCGCAAGGCACCATAGACTCGGTGGCTTGCACCGGATCCATGGCTGCCATGTCTCTGAAACTGTTGGAGGGCCAAGTACTTGGCATGGGCTTGCCCAAGTCCCATGCCATGTGGTTAGAGGTCACTGCAAATGTAACCAATGATGCCTCTTTACAGATCTATTCCCTCTTGTATTCTATATAGTAATTCCATTCGTCCTTAAACACAATCGTTGCCCGGTGTGCCTGATTGGGTCAACTATAGGATTATCCCATCTACAATATTCCAAGCCATTATGACGTCCATCACTGGCCATGTCGTGCCAATATGTAGTGGGTAGTCGATAGTACTTGGATAGTCATCATGGGATGAACGAAGTGAAGGTAAGCGGTGTAACAATAAGTACGCAACACAATGGGCATTCACTTTGCGAACCGGTGAATCCCACCAGTTCAAAAATCAAAAACATTCGTCATGGAGGCCAAAGTTTGAAGGACAAAGTGTACAGACGTCATATGGATGGGATTGTGTGTGTGTATGTGTGTGTGTGTGTGTGTGTGTGTGTGTGTGTGTGTGTGTGTGTGTGATATCGTTTGCGCAAAATGCACCAGGCAATGTCCATGTCACAAGGGGTAAATCGATTAACATGCTTGATTGACGTTTCTTGTTCATGCAATGTTGGCGCCACCATTTACCCAAGCAAAAAACTATTATTTGACCCCCCTCGGCTTCGTGTTCTCTCATTGGGTCATAGTCAACTTTCGACGATGTAGACCAAAAAGGTTTGTTGTAGACGATCAACCAAGCCTCGACGTTCTTAATTCAAAGGATGTTCCAAGAACAATCAGTTTGTAAAACAAGCCCATCGTGCAAACCTAAGCAGCACAAATTCCTATCACCGTGCCAATACAATGGACTTACAAAGTTTCGTTTTATTCATGATACCATACGATACCATACTAAACGCAAAGTCCTCCAATGCCTCCGATAACATGGTCACCCAGATACCCTGGGCGTCCCTAGGACGATTTATTCCTCATGAGCTACGTAGGTGGTACCTAGATAATCGCTCATGAGGAATAAATGTTCCTTAATCTTGGTGTGGAACGCATTCAAGATCAAGAAAAAAAAAATTCTCGCTGGCTTTCTCACGCGTCAACAGACTTTATGCCAGACTTGACACATGGAACAATTATGACAGCACCGACATTGCTCTTTTCAAACTTGCGAGTGGGAAGTGAACGAGTGGTTCTTAAGCTTTATTCTTCAGAGTTGATAAGTGAAAATCCATGAGACTAAATTATTTTCACTTTTTTGTCCATCAACGCTGATTTCTGTGATCATTTATTCGACAAAAAACGTTTTTGTTGAGGATACTACGCTAAAAATCATTTAGAATCTAAATTCAAGATCAGTAGTGTAATGAACGGACGGGAAGCTTGGCCCAATGGACCTAAACCGTGGTAGTTTAGGGTCTTCCACCCTCAACTCATCTCATCCGTCACCCCACAGGCGAGGACCAGTTCAGGCCACATGGCACACCTCGCGCTGCATTCCTCTCATAGAAATGGACCCGCCCTCGGTGTCCATCATGGGTATTCAACTGGGCGCTCTGATACTTAATGCAACAAACGGACAGGAAGCTTGGGCCACCGGGCCAAAAACGTGGTAATTGAGAGGCTCCGACGCTCAACTCATCCCATCCGTCTCCCCACAGGCCATGACTAGTTCACGCCATGTGGCACACCTCGCGTTGCAAGGTGGCCTTCATTCACTAGTCAGGTAAGACATCGCGCAAAAGGGCCAAAACAAGAAGGGGACTTTAGCGGGACACCTTAGTCGACTTTGGAAAATAGACCTCTGCGACCCTTATGTCATATATTTGATCACTTTTGGCTTCACCAAAATCTGTTTCTGCACTTTAAAATAATTTTGGATGACTAAAGTCCACCCTCGTTTAAAGGAAACCACCCATGCCAAAATAGCGTGGGACCTAGGAGGTGCCCAAAGCTTAATGAAACACATAACCATTGAATGCTTGAGGGGGTTTCTGAAAACTAATTTTATTTGCATGTATTGATGGAAAATCCAGGCATGGACGCCTACTTCGGTCGGGGTGAACATACTTTATGATTTTGATATTGATTGTTTGGTTGAATCGATTTTGCCCTCGATTAGTAATTATGTACTGATTTTGTGAGTAGGATGGCTAGGGCTTTAATGAATGAGAATTTCTAATCCTGTTCTGCGTTTCCCACGCCCTTATTCTTCTGAAACTGATGGAATTTTGTCCTGATTTTGTGGGCAATTGTTAAGGTTCGAGGAGAAAAGAAAGATGCACAAATTTCAATGCTTAAAATTCTCTTAATGGGAAATTAGACCAAGATAATCGTTTTGAGAAAAACAATCATCAGAAGCAGCTTGTTTCTTTGATTTTTCAGGAAAATTTCCATCTAAGGCATTTGGTTTGACCCTTTGGTTTTCCGTAGCTAAGACATTACGAAGACATTGAGTGAGATTCCATTTAGGTCAATGGAGGGGTGAAATCACTAGAAATTTTCTGGGAACATCAGATTATTTGGCTGATTCTACACAGTTCATTTTGCATACTCGAAAGTTCAGTTTTTTGTCTGAGCTGAACATGCCAATTACCCCCTGTTCTGTCTTGGCGCATCCGGCCGAAGATTGAATCTAAATCAAAATAGATGCGTCGGTTCACCCCCACTGACTCCGCCTGTCCATCGTTACGACAGACAGGACTGGCGGATGCCATGCCGCGCCGTCATTGACATGTTCCACGGCCATGGTTGACGACGGGAGAGAATTGTCCACGCAATTACCCAGACTTTCACGACACAGCATGGGTACCCATGGTCATGCGATGAGGTGCACATAGGGAGACGCGCATGCTCGTCCCTCCCATCCCCGCTTCCCTCCAGAGCGTGGGCGTGGATCAGACCGCCGCGCTGGTGGCGAGACTCCACAAGAGCGGGCTTGCCCTCCTGTGCGTTCATGGTCCTGCAAGTGGAGCGCGGCTGTGCATGCGACGCGCATTGCTCGGGAGGATGTGGACGCCCTCTTCTTTTCCGCGGCGGAGACGGGAGGCATGACTGTCGCTGCAGGACGCTACTTTAAGCCATGGCCCTGGCCCTCGGCATTCGCCGTTGATCACCGACTCCCGGTCCACCTGGGTGCTGCGCGGAACAAAAGACGGTAGAAGTTGCAGCATCCTTTGAAACAATGCTTTGTCCGGACTCCGGACAAAGCTGCTCTCTCGGGGGGGGAGCAGTTGTGCGAATGCTCCCTCCGGCTACAGGCTGTAGCCTACAGCATTCCTTTGCAAGAAACCAGTGCATCCAACGCTGTCATGGTTGTCAAAGGACCCGATCAGTTCTCGTCGTGAACTTCTCGGGATCCTCGCAAGATCGACGGCTTCTATCGGACGCCAATCGTGCGATGCGAGTGTCGCACCTTGCCCTCTCAGTCCCTATGGAAACGGAGAGAAAGGGAAAGGCCTGCTGCAAGACCGTCGTCACCCCTTTCACCCTCTGGATGCGGCTAGTCATGGGAAAATGATTTCTCGATTCTCTCGCTGTTCCGCATCTCAGGAAGCTGTTTCTTCTGCAGGATGGCTTCTCATCCGCGCGCCTGGGTCTCTCCGTTTCTTCGAACACGCCGAGGCAACGCCACAGACAGCTTGGAAGGGGCAGCAGCGGGACCCTTGCGAAGCGTTCCACACAAACGGTGAGGCCGCTGAGCCTCCTCCTACCAGCATGCCCATCGGCTAGCAGTGCCGGGTGCTAGCCCAGCACCCTCTCATTCGTTCCAGGCTTGCGGCAAGCCTGCAAGCCCGCTTGCCTGCCATTGCTCGAGGGCAGGAAGCTCGGAATTGCCGAGCTCGAGGTTTTCTGCTGCACCAACACGTAAGCCACACTTTCATAAGGCGCACTTTCATCTCGAGCATCCCTCGGACATTCCCGTGGTAACTCGGTGGTAGCGCGATGGCGCTTCCGCGCCTGACTCTGGACCGCCACCACCCTCCGCCTGACATTCGCACGCAGGAATCTCAGGCCGCCACCAGATTCCACGCAGCGACCAGGTCTGCGGTTTGTGCTGCTCCTCTTTTGACAGCAAGATTGTCCCTCGCCCTTCAGCCAACGATTTCTGCAGGCGAAGGGCGAACGCATGCCGCTGTTTACGGTACAGCTTCAGCAAAGTCGACGTTCGCCGTACGGGCAGCATCCGTAGGTTCAGGAACCGGAAGAAGCGCAGTGAAATTCAGTCACCTGGTAACCTCGGCTCCTCCAGCTCTTCGCGCGAGGAAAAACAGTTTCCCATGCTCCTCTTCCACAGACACGGGCTGCTCTCCGCGCTGGCCTCTCTCCAGCTCGTGGGCAAAGGGATCTGCCGCTGGTGCTGCAGAACCTTCGCGGGAACCCTCCACACAACCCTTGGTGGCGGCCATGGAAGGCCCGGAAGCTTCCGCAGGTGGAGCCACGACGATTCCGCCTGGATTCGTGGACTTCAACTTCCCTCACGCNTTGTCCTCAGGTGGACAGGGCGCTGGTGTCTTGGCTCTACTGCCCCCTCCCCTTCGCCACTCTGGCCTTTGCCACATTGGCCGTTCTCATGGGGCCGCGTTCCGACACCCCCCACCTCCTCCTGGAGTTCACTTTCAGTGGCCCCCATGCCACCGCAGCAACCCTTCCTCAAAGTAGAAACGGGGAGAGAGAAAGCAGGGCTGGGGAAGGAGGGGGAGCAGAGGAGGCGGGTGAGGGGAGTCCAGAGTTTGACAAGATGATTGCGGTGATGGATCTCCTTCCTCGGCGTGATGTGGTTGCCCACCCAGACTACATGCACTCTGTGTATGAGGATACCGGCCTGGCCAAACTGTGGACGGAGGTGAGGGACGTCCGTGAGCGCCTGTTTACCTGTTGAATGATTTCTGAACAGATGCATCAATCTCATTGCAAGAGTGCTCAGATTATGTCTGCTGTACACTGCTTGCCTCCCTTTCATGCATCAGGATGGTCTCCGACGATAGCATAACCAGCATCCTGCCAGTGACGTGAACAGGCACTCCGTTTTCAAGCTTCATTGTGTTTATCCTCAGTGCTCGAGTCCCCTTCTTCGCTCATTGGTGCATAACGAGATTTCAGTGCTCGCCCACAACACACCTGGCACCTAGCTCTCGGCGTCGGACCCAACGAGCACTGAGGTTGTGGTCACCATAGCCGTTTGCCGCACCAGTACATTTATGGGATCTATCAGCCAGCCAGGACAGTCTGGATAGTCTGGGTCTGCCCCAAGGCGGAGGCAGTGACGAGATCAGGATCTGACTGGAGCATGTTGGCATGGGACCAAGTCCGCCTTGTTCTTCAACCTCAAGTGCAGAGACTTTAGTCTCATCTCCTTAAAGATTCGTGTGGCTAAAGGTTGGTCTCATTGAAGGTAGGACTGGGTGAAGACTAACCTTCTTGATCGCAACTGAACAATNATGCATGTAGCTCCTTCCTGGCCTGTGTGGTTCCTTATGCCTTCTTGCAGATGTCAGGAGACAAGAGGTTCACATGATATTCTGCTCCAACACCTTTTGTTCGCTCCATATTCTCCCCCACGTCTCTCCTCTTCTCCGCCTCCAACGACATCGAGGCTACCTCAAAGCACGAACTGTTGGCACAAGAGGAGGATGTGGGAGATGCACCTGAGCCCAACAGCTCTTCCCTCATCGATGCCTTCTCTCCCTCGGCCAAGCAGCTGATGGATGCGTGGGGACAGCAGTTCACAGACAGATTGCGTGGCGTGCGGGATGCAGGGTTGTTGGATGAGGACGTGGAGCGCATCCGCGCACGCGACGCCAACTTGTTTCGCTATGGCATTGAGGCGGATCTGACTCGCAACCTGCCTCACGTCTTTGGTGAAGACGTGACTGCTCGTGTCATTCGGGCGGTGAATGCACCATGATGAGGTTTTGCCATCTCAGCTGCATTGATGTGTCTTCGTGCAGCAGTAGCTGAGTAGCTGTAACCTTCGTTCATACGTAGTAATGTACAGTTTTGTGATCAACTTTCCTAGCAGTATGGAGTCTATCTACAAGGACAGAAATCCTTGCTTACCTTGCAATCATTGTTGTTTGGCTCGGACTGGGATGAAGGCAGATGTCCCAACGTCCTGTCGAACGTGGGCAGAGCGGCTGCTTGAACACCTTCCATGCATCCTTCTCAGGCGATGTGGAGGACGGAAATTTCTTTCCACAATCTCAATTGGGAAAGGTATACTTTTCTCTTCCTCCAATCAGAAAGTTAACTTCCAAATGTTTCTGCGCCTCACACATGCCATAATTGGAAAGTAAATAATTTCAATGATATCTTGCAACTGTCCCCGACAGTTGGTGGTTCCAAGGACGATGAAGATAAATGAACTACAACAGTTGTCCAAACAGATCACAATGCCAATACCTGTAACTAGTGATGCCACTTGATGGTGTCAGATTCTAAAACTCATGACAGACGCTGCCATGGAATACAGACGTGGCAGATGGACCTCTTTCAGTGCAAAAGAGAACTGGATCCCTAGGAATCGCCACATCCTACTGCCGCAGCCGGTGACAACTCAAGCAAACATTGACATGCAGATGCCTTGTGCTCCTCCAGCACCAAAGCTGAAATATGTCCGCCTTATTTGCAATCTAATTTGAAGAAAAGTGACATTCTGTGTTACTTGGCCACTGGTCTCTGCCACCTCTGCAGGCCTCAACAAAACAAGACACCACATGACACACAGAATCAATGAACATCTGCCCTGAAGCAGTCAATGGAAAAACTTGTGAAGAGCATGCCAGCCAGAAGCCAAGACGATAACGGCAGCAACACAAAACGGAAAGACTCAAGAGGTAGAAAATGCCGAGAATTGCGAAAACAGCAACACACTCCTGATCAAGAAAAGAGAGTTCAGAGTGGGATGGACTTACTCGAGGCTTTGGCTTGGGCTTTGGACGCGGCCAGAGAAGCATGACCGATAGAATAAATACGCTGGCGCCGATAATCTGACAGTCACACAGAAGTGTGCACCGTGAACTCAACAAGATGGCAGCAACGCCGCGGGAACTTGATCGGACATTTGCAAAACAGAGACACAACAGCAGAAGAGTTGTCTGCTTTTGACGGCTTAACACTGTTGTGCAATGTTGTGCAACGTTGTGCGACGATGTGCAGCGTTGTGTTGGCAAAAGGGAAAGGATCATAATGCTCCCCATGCGCTGGAGCACGTGGCAAACTGTCACGCTAAAACTGCCACTCTCACTCTGTCAGCCAAGGCAGGATCAGAGCTACACTAATGCAAACCATCTCACAAACCAAGCCTTCACTTGAACCGCCTCGTCCAAGCACTACCGTTCACCACT
>SZWC01023944.1:18437-30848 GCA_023375785.1 Penium margaritaceum
ATAAAAGGAGGGGCTGGTAGCCGTCACATTTCATCTCAACAGCCTAGAGCATCTGAGTGCCAGCTATTGCAAGCAAAGTTAGCCTTCTGACTTAACATCCAGTTCCAGATCCTGCTAGAGTACTCCTCTGTCAACGCAGTGAGCTTGGAAACACTGCCAGCTTGGCTAGGAGGGACCCTGACTTCTTCAAGGCCTGTCTACCTGCAAGACACGCCAAGACTCTTGTCCACGGCTGGATGCCTGGCAAGATGTTGAGCCCAGCTTGGGCCAGGAACATAGTCAAAGCTTTGTGTTGTACATATGCTGATGTGAGACTAGTACATAGTGCTACTATACATGTACCTTTGTACTTTCATAATACAATCAAAATCTCACAAAAGAAGATTCCGCACTTTTTTCTATAGCATATACATGTCTAGCTAAACACAGCAAGGTCCTGTCACGTCAGCAAGGCCTACTCAGCCTTTGCTGTGGGCGTGAAGAATTTCAACATGGTATCAGAGCGAGGTCTTGCTTCTAGCTAGAACATCAGTAGTAACAGCATGGTGGTTGTTGTAGCTGGTGGAGACGACATCCACCATCTCTGTACAAGTGGGCGGTAGCATCTGCGTTGTCGCATTGGCCTTGCAGTTCAACCTATAAATTACACAACCATAGAGGTTCCAATGAGTGGCATGGAACCTGAAAACCAAGGGGGAGGTCCTCCTCCTCTTAACAATCAAGGGGGAGGTTCCCCTCCCCTTGACAATCAATCACTCACGCATGGTTCATGCATGGGTCAGGAGCAGGGACGCCATGTCGCAGATCACGCACAATGGAAAACAGCAGAAGCACAACGCTTGGTTGAGAAAGCGCAACGGATGGCGCAGCAGGAAGCATTGGCACGTCAAGCTGTGGAGCAAGAACGAGAGGCATTGAGGTAGCAGCTTGGAGCCCAGGAGCTCCTTCAACAGCAAGAGTAGCTCACACATGCGGCTCAAGCATCACACACACAGTTGTTGCAACAGACGCATGCAGCGTTAGCTGCACAGAATGCACAACTTCAACAACAGCCAGCTTAGTATCAAGTGCAGTAGCAGCAGATGCATGAACACATGGTGTAGCAACAGCAGCAACAACAACTACAGCAACAAGTGCAAGAGCAGATGTAGTGGCAAAAGCAATCACAAGCATCTTCTACCCATCACTCTCAAGCAAATCCTCCACCGGTCTTTCAACCTGCTCTTTCCCAGCAATTGTATCCTGGAGTAGCTACAAACAGAGGTGTGCAGCAGCAGTTCCTTGCACATTTGCAAGGGATGCCAGGGGTGCCACCATTGGCATCACACCAACAGGCTCAACCAGCTCCTATGTCGCAAGCCTACGGGGCTCAGCCTGTAGCAGCTGTAGGAATGGCTCAAAGTCAGGCGTTCCCAGCTGTACCCATGCAGCAGTATCCTGTTCCTTTCCAACCATTGGGAGGACAAAGAATCCCATTCCAACATCTGGAAATCACAGTGCCAGCTACAGCGGCATCCTTGCAGGTGCACAAGATCAAGGTCGACAAGTTCAACGGAGAGAACTTCACACACTGGGCGCACAAGTTCAAACAGGTCGCCCAGATCCACTACATATGGGAGTTCTACAACGGGCATTACTCGCCGCCACCAATGGGGTCATCACCATAAGAGGTGGCACAGTTCAACCACTTCACCAAGGCTGCATACATGGTGATCCATAACCAGCTCACTCAGCGTATCCAACAAGAAATCAGGATGCTTGAGGGATCGGCTAAACCTGCTCAACATGCTTGGTCCTACCTGCTCAAGACCTACATGGTTAGAGACTCAACCTTCAAGTCTCACCTTCTTACAGAGCTATCGCAAATTAACCTCAGCAACTTCAGCAACATTGAAGACTACATCAACAAAGCAAAGTTCCTACAGGATCAGCTTTCGGTAACGTATGCTCCAATCTCGGAGCCTGTTTTTGTAACCTTCCTTCTCAGTGGCTTAACAAGAGACTGGGAGAATGTAAGGCACATGCTGAAGTCCAAGTAAGAGTCAAAGTTGACAAAGGCGAACATGTGCAAAACATTGCTCACAGAGCATCGCGACCGCAAGCTTGCAAAGGAGAGGGCCGGGCTTCTGTCCAACACACCTTTCTTTTAAAGCAAGTGTAGCCCACGTCAATGCAGGTCATCCATCATGAAAGAGCCAACCCATGATGAACTCAGCATCTTCCCAGGTCACAGCCCGGCCCAGTCCAAACGCCAACGATCGCAACACTAGTGGCCAACGTACAGGATCACGACCTGCAATAGAATGCCACTATTGCAAAAAGATTGGCCATAAGAAAATAAACTGCAGAAAGCGGATTGCGGATGAGGCGCTGGCAAAGAAGTAAAAAGGCTACCAAGGCAAAAAGCCTGGAGACAAAGGGAAGGAGAAGAAGGATGGTGACAAGGAGAAGGAGACTCAAGAGTTAGTAAAGAAAGGCAACAACGAAGGCAAGAAGGAGTTTGATCACTTAGCTTCCGTGTTTCAACTCTCGAATGCACAGAGCAACGACCTCGTTCGCTCACCACATGTGTGGTACCTCGACAATGGGTGCACATCACACATCACATGTAACAGGTCCTGTCTCCAGGATGTACAGCCTAGCACAAAGAGCTTTCTGATATTCGCCAACAACAAGCAGGTCCCAGTGTTGGGAAAAGGCAGAGTGGTAGTGACAGGCTACGATGGAGCTCAAGTGAATTTTGGAGATGTTCTCTACATCCCTGAGATTGCCGTCAACTTATTGTCACTCAGACAACTGATGAAGAGAGGAGGTCACATTGTGAGCAACGGCAACAATATCACCCTACAGAACAGTGAAGGGGAAGTGTTTGCCAAAGGCCATCTTCTGCCATGCGGCATGATCGGACTTGACTTCAACCCTCCCGCAACAACAACCCAGAAGTCTCCCTTTGCTGCCGTAAGTCTACACCAATCTTCTGGTGCAGCCATTAGCGTGTGGCACAAGAGATTAGGCCACATTAGCTACCAGCTATTTGAGACTATGAAGAAGCACCAGCATGTTCATGGACTTGACATCAAGGACAATGACGACAAGAGGACTTCAGATCCCTACGAAGATTGCGTGAAGGCAAAACTGCCACGACAAGTGTTTCCGCCCGCGAGCAAGTGCGATGCTTTGGAGAAGCTCAAGTTGGTCCACACTGACATTTGCGGACCACTACCAGCTGTCACGATGATTTTGGGTCTCTGATACTTTCTCCTGTTCATCAACNCGCTCAACCATGAAGTTTGGGTGTGCAACCACGTACCTCACATAGCATTGCCTAACATGACACCATTTCAAGCATAGCATGGGGACAAGCCAGACATCAAAGCGCTACGGAAGTTTGGCTGCATCACACTTATTCACGTGCCAAAGGAGCGAATGAGGAAGCTGACTGACAAGGCGTCTTGGGACTCGTTCATGGGGTAAGCATCCAACATGAAAGGATGGGATTTCATCAAAATGGACTCACAATGCACCATCATCAGCCGAGATGCAATATTTTTTTAGAATTTGACATGCACAACATGGAAGGCCGAGCGGAAAACGGCCCCAGATCTTCTTTAGACTTTCTTCGATTCCTACGTCGAGTCACTTGCGGAATCAGAAGGAGAAGCGGACACACATCCACTCACCCTGTCAAATCTAGATGAGATGGATAATGAAAAGGTGCACGCGCATGTTCCCTTTTGGCACTCACCACCTTGAAAATACCACCCAGGACGATGATTCGGTTGATGTACGGCATGATGAAGCCCAGACGGTGGGCGTGCAAGATGGTTCGCAACCGCCGAGGAAGGTTCAACCTCCACTCGCTGTGGACAATCAACGTTTCACACGCCTATTGGAATAGCAAATGGAACAAATGCAGGGAGATGATAAGGAGGAGCACAACCTTGCCATAACAGCGTGCTCAGTGTTCAAGGAGGACGAGGTCGTCCTTGCTGAATCTCCACGACACACCTTGCTGCACTTGTTTCACGCCTTTGAAAGAACTCCCACCGGAGCCAAAGATATTACAAGAAGCTCTAAGTGGTGAGCATGCAGCAAAGTGGAAAGTAGCACTTACTGCAGAGTACAACAGTCGAATGGAGCAGGGAACGTGGGAACCGACTGAACTACCACCACATGCACGGCTTGTGGGGGTGAAGTGGGTTTTTCGCATCAAGACCAAGGCTGACGGGAGCATTGAAAAGTTCAAAGCCCGACTTGTTGCAAAAGGCTTTACACAGATGGAAGGAAAGGAATTCTTTGAAACCTATCAACCTGTAAGCCACTACACAACAGTACACATCATGCTTGCTATCGCAGCAGTTGAGGACTATGTTGTGTAGCAACTTAACGTGAAGGATGCCTTCTTGCATGGAGAGATGGACACTACCGTTTTCATGAAACAGCTGGAGGGATACAACGATGGCCGTGGAAATGTGTGCGAGCTGGTCAAGAGCCTGTACGACTTGAAGCAGAGTCCACTTCTCTAGTACAAGAAGCTACAAGCACTTTTGGAGAACCTTGACTTCCGACCATTGGCATACGACGACTGTCTCTTTCTTCACCAACCTGCACCTGACGGTCGTCCAAACTGCTATGCCCTTGTGTACGTGGATAACATCCCCATCATCGGCCCATCTTCACAGTTCATCAAAGAAATGGCTACAGCAATGGCCAAAGAGGTGAACATAACGCTCATGCCATCCTTCGAGTTTTACCTTCGTATGAACATTAAGCGCAATCACGACTTGCGTATCTTGGAGCTGAGCCAAGTGACCGAGTGCACAAAGGTCTTTGAACCATTTGATGTGCCTGATCGACGCGTACCAACACCCTAAACCCAACAACAGTTGATGCATCAAGGACAAAGGGGGAGGAGTGAGACCGACTACCGGAGCAGGGTGGGGTCACTCATGCATGCTGCAAGTTGTACTCGACCGGACCTACAATACGCTGTGGGGAACCTTGCACATGGGAACGAGACCTGCACGACGCAAGTTTGTAAGGAGCTCGATCGAGCCCTTATGTACATGAGCGCCACAAAGGACGCACCACTTCGCTTCAAACCTGGAAGGACTTGGAGCTCAAGTGATTCATTGATGTAGATTTTGGAGGCACGGAGGAGGACCGACGGAGCACTACCGGCTTCGTGTGCCCTCTTTCCGGAGTTGTAGTCTCACGGTCAAGCAAGCAGCAGAACATCATCACACTCAGCTCTGCCAAAGCTGAGTACATCGCAGCAACATCAGCCGCACAAGAGGTGACCTATCTACGGAAAATTCTTGACGGCATCTGATTTGAGCAAAAGAATCCCTTTGAAATTTACGTCGACAAGAATTCCGTGATTGATTTTACAAACTCCACCAAATTCCAAGGATGCACGAAACACATCGACATCCACGGCCACTGGATCCGGTCAAAAGTCGTTGATGGCATTGTGTAACTCGTGCATGTGTCTGGTTTGGAGCAAGCAACTGACTTCCTAACCAAGACAGTTCCAAAAGAAATCTTCAATCGGTGCACTATTCAGTGCGGACTCACCTCAAACGCACTCTCGCAGTATCAACGAAACCACACCAAGCTCTCCAGCATGCGGAAGTCAAAGATTCGCACCCTCACCATGACAATGCAATCCAGTGGCAACCTGCTCAGGTGCTTCATAGTGTATGGAGCGTGCAGAGTACTGCGTATAGTTGACAAGGGGAGAGGGGAAAAGGATCCTGTCGTCACCAACACTCTAGCTCCTCAAGTCAACTGTACGCCATCTATTGCATTCACAAAACCATTTGCGATTCACGACGTTTTTTATTCATCGATTTCATCGACTTCAGCGGCATTGAAACTAGAATCTCGTGGCTCTTTGCCTACTCAAGAGCAGCTAAATGCAGTAGAAATGCACTATTAGTAGCTTCAAAGTAAGCAACAGCAGCAAGCAGCAGCAGCTGGAAAAATCCTAGTGAAAACTTTGTCCTAGCATGTTTCGTCGCAATAGCTCTTACAAACACCTGCTGACCACTATACTATCATGGCTGGTTGTCGCTCAAGGCGACAATGTCAACGAATTGCTGCGGCTGACTTCTGCGCCAAGGACTGGATTTGACGCCGAGCGGCTGCTTTGGAACGCGAGCTTTGGCTCGCGACCCAAGTTTGCTCCCCCACGTGGACTGCATCTCGCTCAAGCGAGCGAGCAAAGTGGGGAGACACGACCCCGCGATGTTCCAATCCAGAAGCTGCGGGGTCATGGCCTTGAGAAGCGCGGCAAGAACAAACAAAAAAATAAAAAAGAGAAAAGGACAAACAGCACGTCATAGGCTTGCGTAGTGAAACAAACTGACGGAGGGGGCGCGGGGATGGTGGCAGCTCACATCGCAATGTCGAGATCTTGGCCACAAAAAGCTGTGAGCGCAGCCACCAACTACCAACTCACTTTTGCCCCGACCGGTGGAGACAATCAAATCTGAGGCCGTGCAGCAGGACGCGAGAGGGAGCGAGAGCAAAGTGGCATACAGCAAATTGGAGCAGTTCCACTCGGAACGGTTTCGGCGACGAGCAGCTTGCCTCTCGCCAGTCCAAGTCTGGCCACCGTAACCACCTCCACCACTACACGACCGACCGGTGGAGGAATAGGACGAAAAACAGCTGTCGGCAGGACTACTAGCCGAAAACACGATTTTGAGACTAAGTACGCTGAGGAACACCTGCGCGACGACTAAGGAGGTCAGTTGAGCAGCGTTCTCTCTCCAAAAACTGCACTCCCTAGTAACAACTCGCCCTCTGAAGAGCAGACAAGGGCGGACGGTCGTCACCAAGCGACTAAGGGAGAGCGACTAATGGAAAAACAGGACTCAACTCGTAATTGTGCACCCAGAAATGACAGGATGAACAATTGGAGTGCGGAATTGCCATTTTCTACTCCACCTCCAAGTCAGGAAAGGCTCATAAATTATTATCTGGCGATTTTTCCCATCCTACCAGCTCGACTGCGACCTTTCCAAGATAGGATACCTCGACTGCAACCTTCCCAAGACAGGATAACCGGTTTTCTCGTCCTATCACAAGTTGAACTTTCACAAGCGAAAGTCAACATCAAGGAGGTGTCAGGAATCGACAATCTCCCTAAGAAAATGACAGTTGTGGTGCCCGGAGTTGTTCAAGGCCTCCCCTATTTTTCAGGATCACAGTTGGAGCCTGGACAAGAACCCAAGGTGACCCAAACTATGTTCTGCAGGCACCCGGAAGCTGGAATCGAGATCGGACAGATTTTCTTCCACCCGATAAACTACCCAAACTTCATCTCTGAGACTCGAGCTTCGGACGAAGACGCGGGCATCCCTCTCATCGAACCAGCTCTTATGGCTAACAAATAAATCATTGAATTCTTCACCTCTGGGTGAAATCGACAAGGTGCCCGTCATCACCAGCACACTTATCGAGGAGGAGTGTTGGAGTGAAGCGATAACTGCGCTAGATTTATGCTACAGGTGGGTGCAGTCAATTCTTGATTCTGGGGTTCTTACAAGAAGTTGCAGATTTTTCTGTGACTTGTCGGGAAAATTCCTCTTGTGAATTTTCCACTATACAGGCCAGTTGATTACTCGAATAATCTCGCAAGTGTCGTGTTCACGACTGGGGAGTGTATATAACTCCGTTTGAATGTCCAAAAGAGGAATGACCACCTCGGTTTTCTCACCTACGTTGGACAACTCAACAACTGCCTGAGAGGAGGCAGGTTGGAGGATGCAACCCTACGAGGTGTGCGCATGACATTGTACAGGCAGCACCAAGGTCGTCTGAGCTAGCACACGACCTCGTCAATGAATTAGTGCATCATCAACGCGTCGTCCAATGCTGGATGACGCTTTACTACATCAGCAGGTGGTGCCGTTGAGACTACTACCTAGAAGGATGTAGAAGGGACTAGACTCCCACAAGCGTAGCAGTATAAAAGGAGGGGCTGGTAGCCGTCACATGTTATCTTAGCATCCTAGAGCATCTGAGTGTCAGCTACTACCAGCAAAGTTAGCCTTTTGACTTTGCATCCGGTTCCAGATCCTGCTAGAGTTCTCCTCTGTCGACCCAGTGAGCCTGGCAATAGTGCCAGCTTGGCTAGGAGGGGCCCTGACTTCTTGAAGGCCTATCTACTTGCAAGACTCGCCAAGACTCTTGTCCAAGGCTGGACGCTTGGCAAGACATTGCGTTCAGCTTGGGCCAGGAACATAGTCAAAGCTTTGTGTTGTACATATGCTATTGTGAGACTAGTACATGTACTTTTGTGTGTTACTCTACATGTACTTTTGTGTTTTCATAATACAATCAAAATCTCACCAAAAAAAGCTTCCGCAGTTTACTTTTGTTTTTAGAGCATGTACATGTCTAGCAAAGCACATCAGGGTCCTGTCACGTCAGCAAGGCTTACTCAACCTTTGCTGTGGGCGTGAAGAATTTCAACATGTGATACTAGCAGAGGACGCCTCATGCCATGCGTCGTCAGCGCATGGCATGCAATCTCGCCATGCGGTTTTGCCTGTTTTCTTTGTTAGTGGCATGGCGGTAGCGGCGGTTGATGGGTACTTAGGTCATTTTCACCAGACGACGGGAGAATCAGTTTCAAATTTATTCTATTCAGGTATCTCATATAGTGACCCAAAAGTCATTACAATAAGGCTACTATGTAACCCCAAAAGTGATTGCAAAAAGGTGACTAAGCATTCGGAAAAATTGATTGCAATAAGGTTACTTTGTAACCCAATAATAATCAATATGTATCTATACACCACATATGCCATGAATTTTGATCCTCGTTTTAAGCTACATAAAAAACCTATGCAAACATGTATCAAGTCCAGAAATCAATACCCCAAACATGATACACCAAGAATATGTTAATCTATTGGAAGATTCCCTTACACTTGGCATCATTTCCATCTCTTTATGACCTTATTGAACTTCTAAGTATCCTTTGTTTTCATGCATTCATGCGTAACAGATGAAAGAAAGGAGAATTGAAACAAGGTTAACATGTAACGCAAAAAAATGATTGCAGTTAAGCTAACATCTAACCCAAAAACATGTCCAAATCCTTACATGGCACGAATATAATGGTTTTAAGTAGAAATTCATGAAAACATGCAAACGGTAGTTTAACAAAAAGATTTACAAAGTTCACTTACATCGTATTGTTTCAACTTTATTTTCTGACAGCATTCTACTTACTTCATCCTTTCATACACCTGAACCATGGAACTTGACGTCTTGGTGGTCTACTAACGGAAAAGGCCATCATCAGAAAACCATCCAAAATTGCTGTATTCTTTTGCACAGAAAGTGATTGCAAGAAGGTCACAATCGGTGCCCTCAAAAGGGCTCATTGCTAATCCGACACACATTCGCACGTGTCTACCACGTCTGAGACCTCCATGTGGTGGAAAAAGTAGCTATTGTTACGGAAGTTCTCTCATAGCAAAAGGCGTAGCAACTACACTTAAGCCTTCAACCAGAATCGTTTCAATTCATTGATGGTTTTTTTTGCACGAAAAGGTGATAGAACCAATCATGAATGAGATCCATCAGCATGGTTGAGCTCGTCGATGATTGGAGACTCATTTGAAAGATTCCTTTTTTTTCAAATATGAAACATTTTACAATGCTCATTCCAATCAAACGTGCAAGTTTCTAACGATCAACAAACCCATTGCCAAGATCGAGCACATGACCGTTTGCCCCCCACTCGTTTGCCTCGCTCGAGTTTGACGGACATTGCAGATTCTAGACGCGTTTGTGACGTGCCCCATGTTTAGCATAGGAGGGATGTAAGCACTAATTTCTGGCTCTCGCCATGATTTGCCTATGCAGGAGGGCCCTACTCCACATGAAAGTAGTTCGAAAAGTTGTTTCTTATGTGCTATCATCCTCGCAGTCATGTATGACATTGTCCATGAAATGTGTGAGCGACTGCACAATAGAATCCTAGAATAACCGATGCTCACATCACCGTTTGGCAGTGTCTCTTGGCTCCATGACCTCATTCGCTGCCACCAGGGTCGCTTCTTAAATATCACGCGCATGACAATACCATCATGGAACATCATCGTCATGAAACTTTGGTTGCGTACTGTAATTTGCGAGATACAATTGATGTTACAGGATAGCTTTTCATATGGCTTTAATGTGTTAAACACGCCATGTACATATGTAACATTGGATAGCGCTTCCAACTTGTCATTAAAAGCATTTGACACGTGTTACGGGAGATGGTGGCAGTGGTGTTGACATTTGCCTTGAGTTTGCTACGTAAACTATGGCCAGGCGATCCAAATCCTCAAGCTTGGGTGGGGCGTGGTGTCTACTTGCCAAGTTTCCAGCAATGCGTTGGTGTCTTTGACGGAACCCATGTCTCAATCATGTTGGTCGTGGGAGGTAAGGAGCCTACATTAATCAACATCAAGAAGTGACCCAAAATGTCTTAGCTTCTTGTGACACCAAGTTCAAGTCCAAGTTTGTTATGACGGGATGGGAGANTCCCTTTTGCAAAAGGTGATATCATCTCCAAGAGTTTGGTGAGGGTGTTACGCCTATAAGATACCAAAGAATTGTTCAAACTATGGCATGCAAATGCTCTTTCCATGATTGAGAGGCAATTTGGTTTTTTGAAGGGATGGTTGCACCTATTCCCACCTACAATGTGATCATTCAAAGCCGGCTTCTTCTATCACGTTTCACCATGCACAACATGATTCCAAGAAGGAAAACTTGATGTGGAAAATGTGAGGCAAAGACCATTCCGTATCCCGGTTAGTAGGGGGCGGGTGGGGATGCTTTGATGCGAGTAACACAGTTGCAAATTGCTCAATGTATGTGGCGCGATTACATAGCACACTAATGAAACACTTTGATCCATGACAGCTCAGACTTCGTCAAAGTACTTCGTGATGGCATGAAAAACATCCTTATTACCCATAACATGTTGTAGATCATCATTACTTGTTAGATCTCAAGCTATTTGACTTGGTACCACATCATTGTCCACGTCATAAGATGCACTTACTCCATCACTGAACGGCTTGCTCACATAGGGTTCCATTCTCACATGCGGTACACGACCAAACACATCGTCCATACCATGCTTGCGTAAAGGAAGAATGGAGTAGATGCACGCCTTCTAAACTGTTGGTTCCTCCTTGAAACGCTTGAGCATGATGGCGACAAAATTGGTGTCAAACGTGTTGTCTACCAAGAGAAGCTCGACTGCAATTTTGTACACCAAATTTGGTGCCTCGTCCTGGATGAGGCACTCCATCTTTGTGGCCACACACATGAAGCCGTCAAAAATATAAATTTAACACCCCATCTTTCCCTTGCGCTTCAACTCATGACACACAATGTCATCGGCAACATTGTTGTCACCACTTTCAATGATGGTATCATTTTTGCTGGATATGAAATTCTCACCCGTTGCTTTTTCAGTTGTAAAGAGAAGTATTTTCAAACAATGGGAGCTTCTTACCCTATAACTTTGTTTTATTGCTGTTCATCTTCTTTATTTCTGTCCACTTGTCCTTAGAAAAGCATATGACCCATGACTTACAGCACAGACTACCCCCACTTTGATCTACAAGCCAGTAAGCCAACCTCCACAATGTTTCAATAGTGGCAAGATGACTCCCAACATGAGACGCCTTCAAGGGCACCGAAAAGTTGAGGCTTACGGTAAGGACGCTCGCCATTGCCTCATGTAGGTAGGTGGCCACGCCAAGTGGCGCTCCTATAGACGTCGACCACACATTTGAGTGCTACCTTCTCTAGCGCCACGTCACGTTCGGCATTTATGACCAATCACCCTCGGAATGTACACTCATTTCCTAGTGTACAACGTGCACGGCACATGATGGATACTTCCAGGAAACAAGGACACCCCATGTACACCAGAAGGCAACTTCCTGTAAATACACCTACGCCAGAAGGTAAACTCCTGGAAACACATGTACACCAAGAGGATACCTCCTGGAAACACACATATACTAGTAAGCAACATCACGGAGACAGACATACACAGAAAAGCACATTCATGGAAACACATCGACACAGACATGCACCTTCCTGGAAAAACAAAAACACAGCAAAGCACTTTCCTGGAAACTACTTACTTTTCCATGAATTTCCAAGAAGAGCACACACACAGGGAATCACCTTCCTGGAAACAACATACTCCCACCTTCCAAAAAAAAAAACAAAGAAGCACCTTCCTGGAAGAGTACACACGCAGGGAACCCCCCACATTCACTTGCACATGTGAATCACAACATTATACACTAGTATACATTTAGCACCCATCTCCATATACACTCTCCCCATACACTCACCACATACAACCCCCCC
>SZWC01023945.1:15606-27230 GCA_023375785.1 Penium margaritaceum
AGAGAAGCAACCTCTCCTATTCCCCCACCCACCCACCTCTCCTGTTCATCAGAACATACCTCTCCTTGCATGCATTCAGCAACGCCTATCCTCTTCGCCCGACCTGCTGCAGCAATTTAGGCAGCCAACCCCATTCCTATCAATGCAGCAATCAGACTTCCCACGGATATCCAAGTACAAGTGCGCATTACAACGCTTACTCTGCGCAAGTGACCCCTGATGCATGCCAAGCTACCCCTCATTCCCTTCCCCCCTCCTCCCCATTCCTCACAGGCATGTATTCTACAGGTACTCACAGCCGTTTCAGCTTTTCAAGCTTCCCCAATTCTGATGGTATAGTCCCATTGAGCGAGTTTCCAGACAAGTCCCTGTCATGCAATTCATGGAAAGGTGGATTCTGATCAGGATCTTGAAGTAGCTCAATTTCTTCACCATTGTTGTTGGATGACAAGGAGAAGGTTGTTATGGCTAACATCACATGAAGACATGATTGAAGTGATGACGGAAGGTTAATCATTTTGTTGTAAATGATGAAAAGCATATTGCTGCAGCTCTCGGGTGCTCCTCAACCAGAATGCATGGAGAGAAGGGGGGTGGTTCTGGAGAGGCCATGAGAAAGGAAAGCGCAGAAATAGGGTGCTGCGCTATGGCAAGCCTATAACTCGTGTTAAGAGGATGCATACGCAGAGTGAACAAGACATCACAGCTCATCTTGTGCACAGCGTACAGAAGAAAAAAAACTAGGCTTTCTGCCTCAACAACCATTGTAGGTTCATGAGCGGGTATGCTTTGACCCTTGCACATCTGACCTCTGTATCCTCTCTCTCGCTTCAGCCAATTGATCCTATACACTCTGTACTGACAGGTTTGTGAGGGCAGCCAGCTTGAAGATGTAGGGAGGTATGCTTCCGCCTATGTTGGCAGAGTCCAGTGTCCTGCAGAATAAATGACATTTCTCCACTAACATCAACGACTCTTCACACAGCACATTGGCCACCATGAAAGTATGTGCGTGACGTTTCNTCATGAGCGGGTATGCTTTGACCCTTGCACCTCTGACCTCTGTATCCTCTCTCTCGCTTCAGCCAATTGATCCTATACACTCTGTACTGACAGGTTTGTGAGGGCAGCCAGCTTGAAGATGTAGGGAGGTATGCTTCCGCCTATGTTGGCAGAGTCCAGTGTCCTGCAGAATAAATGACATTTCTCCAGTAACATCAACGATTTTTCACACAGCACATTGGCCACCATGAAAGCATGCGCGTGACGTTTCCCCACAGCCCTACACCCTGCATGGAACACTGCACCATTTCCATCGCAGTTGACATGAAATCAATGGAGAAGGCTCATTGGCATTCAACATTTCTCTCCCGAGCAGTCAAATCTCCTTCCACAGAAGAACAGAGAGAGGGAAAGAATAACATTCCGCAACGAAAACAAAACAACCAGGATAGAAGCCACAACAACCAGAATGGCATGACAAGGGGAGGACAACTGGAATGGGATAGGGTCGCACAACCGGAATGGGATAGGGTCTAACAACCAGAATGGGATAGGGTCTCCCATATGGTGCCACCTTCACCAATGCATCTGATCCAAAAGTGGACTGATCTGACAACGGTTCAGTTCTGTATTGTAACAGGTTGACCGAATAGAGTTCAGATTCTTTGTACGAATCCTTCTCGAACCGAAAACTGTGTGTTTTCTTGTGTCAATTCTTGAGTAGTTAGGTATAAGTACAAAACCGGTGTAAATACGAGCTGCACAGTTTTTTCCGCCAGGAGAAGAGTCTCCTCCCTTATTGAGGACAAGAATCAAACGACCTCTCTCCTGCCAAAAATTGCAAGTGTCATGGTAGGGATAAATAGTGGGTTGCACAATGCGTAAAGTCCGTGCAGTCCCCGACAAGTCCTCCGAGCGGGCTGCACGCTTAATCCAGGAGGAGATACTCTACCGGTTTGGGGGGTGCAGTGTGGTGCACAGTGACAACGGCAGTGATTTCGTGGGGGCATTCCACGATGAACTCGCGAAATGGGGCGCGCAGCATGTTCACTCCGGGTGATATCGGCCTGAGTCCCAAGGACAGGTGGAACGGCTGCACGACATCCTGGAGCGGGCGGTGGCAACAGCGGAGAACAACGACTTAGGGGGAGACTCTGAAAAATACCGCACACTTCATTAACACAACACCCAGTCACGCCATGTTGTCTCCCCGCACCTCTTCCTCTTTGGGCAACCTCCGCGTGCGGCCCTGGGCATGCCGTAGAAGCCGCTGCAGCTACCACTGGATCCGGAGTAGCAGCAGGATTGACGCTCGGAAGCTAAGCGGGAAGCAGCCAAGGACCGGGAAGTACAGGAGTGGTTCCGGGAACGCTGCCAAAGGACAAATTCGGTGAGAACCGAAGCACGGCTGCGGGGCTCTGTCTCGGCCTGGCGCAGATGCGACGCCGGCAATCGACGGCTCAACCACGGACCGATCAAGGAGGGGAATCTGGTTTACCTCCGCCCTTTCCCAGGCACGGGACGCAAAGTAGGGGAGGCACGGGAACTGTACCGCGTGGCTAGCGTGGACGCTGGCCACATCTGGCTAGAAGGGCCGGACGGGTTCAGCAAGCGCAGCTACCCTGCCACCGAGTTCGTGCTCCTACCTCCGGCCTGGCACACGCACATTCCTGGAACAGGGGGAGAGCTTCCTCCACTCGCGAAACGCAAGGGCTCAAGGGGCTGGAAAGCGGAGGAAGTGTTGGAGCAGTGCGAGGCACAGGTGTCGGAGCAGGAGCAGGCATGGAGCCAAGAGCCCCGGAAAGAGGAGCCAGAGTGGGGCTCTGACGTGCAGGAAGTCTCCACTGGGGAGGTCTAGGCGGAGTAGCAGCGGCGAGCGGAGGAACGCAGGGGCCCGCAGCAGGAGCAGCAAGAGCGGCCAAAGCAGCAAGAGGAGCAGCAGGCACACAGTGGGGAGGAGACCTCGATGGCACCCGCCGCCATTCCGCGAAGGGGGGCGCCCATGAGCCCCCATGAGCTGGCCACCTATACGGGTCCTTGCGTGTCATGCGGGGAGAACCTACCTGCAGAGCCATTCCTGAAAGTCGTATGCCGCGTTTGCGGCCAATCGGCACATCAAGGGATGGCGAAGAGCTGCATTGGACTGAATCGCACT
This sequence comes from Penium margaritaceum, assembly GCA_023375785.1. Taxonomy (NCBI): domain Eukaryota; kingdom Viridiplantae; phylum Streptophyta; class Zygnematophyceae; order Desmidiales; family Peniaceae; genus Penium; species Penium margaritaceum. The sequence continues at coordinate 18,764 of SZWC01023945.1, forward strand.
TGCCTGAAGTGCATGAGCAAGGCTAAGGAGGAGGGAGCGGAGAAGAAGACTGAGGGGGATGGCAGAGCAGGCCCGGGCTCAGGAGGAGGACAAGCGCACAGACGATGGGACCCGGAAGAGGAAGAGGAGGAGGAAGAGGAGGAGCAGTCAGGAGCGCGGCAGGGACCCCGTACGGCCTCCGGGGCCACCATGAGTTGGTGGCAGGAGGAAGGTCAGATGGCGGACGCAGAGCAGGCTCTGAAGGAGAAGGAGAACAAGAACAAGACCTATGCCCAATGCGGGCACAGATTGGGTCGGACAATGAAATACTGCAAAGGCTGCCTCCACAAGATATGTGAGAGGTGTCTGGAGCAGCCGCGGGATGACAAGGGAGGACGCAGTGGACCAAGGGTATGTGGGAGATGCAGTCGAGACATCAAAAAGCAGCGCGAAGCTCGAAAACCGCCCCGGGTGACTGAGGAGGGAGAAGAGGTGGACTCAGAGGACGAGGAGGAACGGGGCCCGTCAGCGGAAGCGGCGCCCGCCGTGAAGTGCCCCACCTGCGTCAAGGCTGTGCGTGAGGGCGGACGCTGCACCAGCTGTAGAAAGTTGACCCACCAGGCTTGCTTGGTCACAGGTAGCTCACCCTGAGCAGGACACTGCCACGGATGCATGGGCAAAGCAATTATGGAGGGAGAGGCCTCGCTTGCATGTGATGACAAGACCTTGGCACCAGTCTGCAGGGGATGCAAGGCGGATCTGGAAGGGTTCGGCAAGGCACGCGGAATGTGCCAAATGATGTGCCACCTGCAGTGTGGGAGACGAGGAAAAGAGGGGATTTGGACCTGCTATCGCTGTCGGAACACGGTGCGGAAGGGCAAATGGAAGTACCCCAACCAACACCGCCTCTGTAGGGGGGATGGCTGCATGGGCCGGCTAAGCAGAACGGTTTACCGATGTGAGCACTGCGGGCATTTTGCCCATGAATCATGTGCCAAGGAGGTGGGGTGGAGTGAAGAGGGCAAGAGGATCTACCGGTGTTCAAGTTGCCGAAAGTATGAGTGAGCTCCACACTGCTCCTCGTGCAAACAGCTCGTGAGCACGCCTACAATAGAGGTGCGGTGTGAAGGATGCAGACTCTTCTTCCACGAGAGATGCACGTAGAAGTACCAGCAAGAGAGGGGGAATGTGGAGAAACATTACCAACCTTGCCAGGATCAGAACCGCCCCAGACCCCGCGGAAAGTTCAAGCGCCTGCCACACTGAGAGACTCAGGGACAGAGTCTTTCAAACAGGAGGGTTGGGGGCATCAGTGTCAGGCGAACGTCTGTTGCTAGCCCACGGGGGAGCCAATCCGCGGAAAGAGGACCTTGGAAAGATGGGAACCGCGCAAGGCACGCTGGCTCCCGCGGTAAGCACGGTCGAGCGAGGGGTGGCGCGGAATCTAGCAGCAGTGCAGGCGGGTCACATGGCGGGAAGATGCCGCGGGTTGACATTGTCATCTGCGACAGCTGCCCTATGGCTATCTCAAGCGCTTGTGGCGGAAGACGTAAAAGGGCGGGAAGAAGTGGCAGGAAGATCTGCGATGGGGAAGGAACAGGGGGCGAGCGGCAGGAGGAAGCATAGTCGCGGAGCCAATCAAGCGGAGGAGGCAGGGCAGTGGACGGACGGAGCAATCAGGGGAGCAGCAACCAATCAGCACTGGAGTTAGCACATCAATCACGGAGAAGCACCCGAAGACGCACCGTGAAAGACGAACATTCGAGGAAGAACACGAAGACCGCCTGCGCGAAGTGCGGATGTAGAAGAAAACTCAGTAGGAATGAGAGGATGATGTTCCCTGTGTGCTTGAGGACGAGGCCTGCGGTGTGTAGACGCACCGCGTGGAGTCCAAGTAGGGGAAGAGGGTGAGGTGAGAGAGATGAGACCGATGGCATGTAGTTATGCCATGCAGAGTCCCGAGTAGATAAGACCTAGGCAGCAATAGCACGAGTGGTCCTCAGTCTCGATCGCTTTCTTGGATCAATACTCCACATTTCATGTACTCTGCCCCTGAGTATCAAAGACATTGACCCGCTTCTATCCATGCTCTCAGTATTCTGCTCTCCTGCACTCCATTGCCCTCGGTGTTCTGTCCGCGGTCTGTGAGATTGAGTGCGGAAAGAGCCAAGCTTGGGGTGAAGTGAGCTGCCGGCGGTGTCCTTGCTTGCACACGGCCACGGAACGAGGTTCTGTGGAGAGGAGCTGGAAGCCATGAGGTGGCGCGCTCGCGTGTGGCAAGAAGTGGACCGCGGAGTGTCACTCATCGGTGAGGTTCTTATGCGCAAGTCCAGACCTGTGGTCCGCGGAGTTGTTTGTTGTCCAGAATTAGTGTTGTATATCTATTGCAGAACAAACCCAAGCAAACAGTAATTGAGGTCATAGTCCGAGGATAGCGTGGAACGAGGACAGCGCGGGAAAAATTGAGAACGCGGCAAAATTGGGGGTATCAGTGTCATGGTGCGGTGAGCGTGAAACGAGGACATCGTGGAAAACGTTGAGGAAGCGACAAAATTGGGGGCATCACCTGTTCTTGCGACGAAGCACTTCTCCTCTCTACACTACATTTTCCTGAGGTGTGGTAGTTTTGACGGCATCCCCTCGCTCTACTTCAATCCCTCTCTTTCTACACCCTTTGGTAAGACAACGCCCGGACGGTTTCCCAAGGTTTGTTATCACTCTAATAGAATATTACACAAACAAGTGACGTGTTCAGAGGATATTCCATGGACGCCTAATGCATACTTTTCCTGGAGTGTACGCCTTGAAACACTTTGTGCCTCATTCGCAGGATCCTTCCAAAAGACATTGAGATAAAATCCGTCATCATCAGAGTCCTTCATGTCAGCTGTTGGAAGAGGGGGTACACCATCGTACTCCAATATCGCATCTTTGACTTTGGCATCCGCCGGATCCTTCTCATAGTCAAGGAGCTGGAACCAATTCTCTACCTTAGGAGAGTTCACCACGCCCATGTTGTTTCTACTGGTATATTCTCTCACTCGTTGAAATCAATGTCACGGATGCAGATTACTTCCTCCTTGCATACATGAGAGAGCCAATATTCCTTATGCACACTTACATAGCAAGGAAGAGGTATGGCTCTGTCCGCAACTCCATATTGTTTTTGTACTACTACGCCACCTTCACCATCACATGCGTCCCACACCCAAACACTTTCAGGCGTGCTGCACTTGGCTTGCACCCGTTCCAAACCTCCTATGGAATCTTCCAGCTGCTCCTCTCCTTCAGCATCTTGGTGGGGGTGGGGCTGATAGTGCAGCTCATTGTATGTAGAGCTTCCTTCCAGAAGCTTTTCATCAACTCCACATCTACCAAAATGGTCTATACCATGTTCAAAAGTGTCTAGTTTGTCCGCTTTGCCACACAGGTAAAACTGTGTGGAATACAATACCGTTTGCTCCTTGTTTATGCCCTGTTGCTTAACCCACCCACTGGAACCCACATACACAGCTTTGTTGTCACAACATAGCACTCTAACCTTCTGATCAGGCTGCCTCTCCATCAGCTGGTCCAGCACCTTGCCTTTCTATTTCATGAAGTACACACATAGTAGTTTTTGTTTTATTCATTAATGAAAGTGACGGAGTAACATGTGCTACGCAACGACAATGGCAGAGAGTACGTGGGCTATAGCAGGTGGATGAGGCAGCATGGCATAAAATGGGAACAAACTACACTGTATTTGCCTCAGTCTAATGGTGTGGTAAAGCGGTGAAACCAGACACTGTTCAACATGGTACAAACCACGTTGGTGGATGCGGAATTGCCACGGTGCTTCTTAGTAGAAGCTGTGCATATGGCGAGCTACACCATCAACCTCACCCCTATAGCGGTGCTGAGGGGGAAGAGCGCCTGGAAGACGCAACAGGAGGTTTGGAGCAGGCGCAGGCCAAGGGTGGCACACCAGAAAGTGTTTGGCGCATGCAATGGTGCAGGCTACACAACGGCGCCACAGCAACCTGGAGCCGCGGGCAAAGTCGCATCTCTTCCTTGGATATGAGAGCAAGCATAAGGTATACCAGCTCTATGAAATGCGCAAGGAGAAGGAAATCTGCAGCCGAGACGTTGAGTTCGATGAGTAGCAGAACTATATCAGCAGCAACAGCGTGGACATGGTGGACTTCCAAAGACTTGGGAGTGGTTCCAGCTCCTTGACTGCAAAAAGGAGCTGGCGTACGCCGAAATTGAGGATGCGTCATCAGAGCGCGACGGTGCACCAGCTGTGCGAGTCAACGCGGAGGACTCCAATGACGATCACGCTGATGAGGAGATACACCAGAAGGATCTGGCTGATGAGGCGCAAAGGGTGCCAAGGCGTGCACTCCTGGCGGAGTACGCATTAGGTGTCTATGGAAAATCCACTGGACGCGCTGCCCATCCGAGCGATGTTTCACCGGAGTGGGAAAGATCCTCAAGGAGCCATCCGGTTGATGACTCACTGGAGTATGCAGAGTCCAAGGGATTGCAACTGAGCGACAATGCGCCACCAAAACTGCCGCGTCTTAGTAGGAGGTAGCGGAAAGCAGGGAAGCGCTTCGACGTCAGCACCGATTGATGGATTAGCATGACGCGGTGCATGCTGGCTAAATCAACGGAGCCAACAACCTTGCAAGAGGAGCTTGTGCGGCCTAAAAGGGGTCAACGGGATGCATCGAATTGGAGCTGGCGTCCATTGTAGAAAATGACACGTGGGAGCTGGTTGATAGGCCAAAAGATGGCAAGGTCATCGGCTCAAAGTAGGTCTTTAAGACCACGTTCACAAAGGAATGTGTGGTTAGAAAATACAAGGCATGGCTGTTGGCAAGATACGCACAGCGTATGGGTGAGCACTACAATGAGACGTTTCCTCTGATCACCAAGTTCATTAGCATCCCGGTGATCCTTGAGGTGGCAGCCGGGAAGGACATGGAGCTCCACAAAATGGACGTAAAGATGGCCTTCCTCAATGGCATCATAGACAAAGAGATCTATATGGAGGTACCACATGGGATGGGGGCAGTGGAGGGCAATGTGTGTAAGCTGCGGAAGTTCTTATATGGGCTGAAACAATCTTCTAGATGCTAGTGCCAATAGCTGGATAGCTTTAGGATACAACTTGGCTTCAAGAGCTTTGAGACGGATCACAGTGTGTACGTGTGGTACAACAAGAATCTCCATCAGATCTTTGCACTCTACGTGGACGACCTGATTTTGTGCTCGAAGGATCTGCCAAGCCTACAACTGTTGAAAGAGGAACAAAGCAGAAGATTTCAGATGCCCGACATGGGGGATCTGGAGTACTACCTCATCATGAGCATCACACGGAACCGGAGGGCGTGCAAGCTTGAGTTGGGGTAGGCAAAATACGTGGTCGAAGTTCTGAAGCAGTACGGCATGGAGGACTGCAAATCAGTTGGCATTCCGGTCTCCACAAGCTGTGAACTGATTGCGGCAATGGTGCCGCAAGCAAAAGAAGACCGTGAGGACATGGCAGGGGTGCGCTACCAATCGGCGGTGGGCAGCCTCATGTACACCATGGTGGCAATTCGACCAGACTTGGCCTACACGGTGGGTGAAGTGAGTAGGCTGTGGTTGATCCAGGGCTACCACACTCAAAGGCGGTCAAGCGCATCCTCCGATACCTACAAGCGACACAGCACGCATGCCTGAGGTTTGATGACAAAGGACGGTCATATCCTTTGTGTCTGTTCTGCTACATGATTGTAGACTACACAGATAATGTGGACAAGCGGAAGTCCACATCCGGCCACATGTGTACCTTGAGTGTGCTCTCTTACAAGGGAGTAGCTTACACCAATCCTTTCACTCTTTTCCTACTGTATGAGAAGAGTGTACTTTTGTCCTATATGGCATAGAAAATTTCTTCTTGCAAAGGACTCCAGTGTGTGGGGTTAGTTCATGTGGCAAGTGCACACAAGCACCATAAAAAAGTACATTGAGAGCACACTTAGTATGCTCATGTGTCTTATATGTCAAAGCAAACTTTACTTCTTTTCATATATGGCAAAACAAGTTTCTCTTAGGAAGGACCTCAATGCGTGGGGCTAGTGTATGTGGGAAGTGTGCTCATTTACCATATAAAAGTACACTGAGAGCGCACTCAGTGTGCTGATTTGTCTCATGTGCCCAAGTGCACAATGTCTTTTTCTCTTATGTGGCAAGCAGATTCTCTCCTTAGAAGGGTCCCCAGTGCGTGGGGCTAGTGTATGTGGCAAGTGCGCTCACTCACCACATAAAAGTACACAAAGAGCGCACTCAGTGTGCTCATTTGTCTCATTTGTCCAAGTGCACAATATATTTTTGTCTTATGTGGCAAGAAAATTCTCTCCTTGAAAGGGTCCCCAGTGTGTGGGGTTAGTGTATGTGGCAAGTGCACTCACTCACCATGTAAAAGTACACTAAGAGCGCACTTTGTGCGCTGATTTGTCTCATGTGTCCAAGTTCACAAAAAGATTTTGTCTTATGTGGCAAGTAAATTCTATCCTTAGAAGGGTCCCCAGTGCGTGGGGTTAGTGTATGTGGCAAGTGTGCTTAGTCACCATGCAAAAGTACACGAAGAGCGCACTGAGTGCACAAAATTGTCTCATGTATCTAATCACACCTTGAATTTTGTCTTATTTGGATGATGCTCTACATTCTAGAAAGGCACTTAATGAGGTAAATTCACATCTCTATTTTCTTTAAAAAGTGTGTGTTTACGTTTTGTATGTTGGGCCAATCATCGTTTTGTAAAACCGTGTCTGGTAAACAAAACAAAAAACACAAAGACTGATCAGGATAATCTTGAGCAGTATGAAGTGTGTTGTATCTGCTCTTTTAATCATACAAAACCTCTAGAAAGATTGGCGACTTATATATGTCTGACAATATTTTGAGTGTAATTTTTGTAGTCACAGTCGAACAAAAGTTCCGAAGATCTTTTTTCCGCCGATATCTCAACCGTCCTTCGGAACCAGCCAGTCGATCAATGTGAGCAGCTGCCCATATCTTTGCGACGGCCGTCTACCTGCGGACGACAATTTACTGTCATCTTACAGCAAGTTGTTTGTCATTACCTGGTGTGACACGACTCATCGTTTGCTTCAGTCCTCGCAAGATGGTCCAGAGATGGGCCCAGTGTACGGGGACAGTGCATGTGGCCAGTGCACTAAAATACGTGCAAAAGTGCACATATCATGCACTCAGTGTGCGACATCCCCATTCCGAAATGGCTGAATCCAGAAAGTTATCTTGCATTTTGACGAGCAAACCAACTAGGTTTTCAACCCGATGTAGACGTCAAGAGAGTGAAAACCTAATCACTTCGAGTTTTGAGATTTAACTTGTTCAATGCAAGTTCAGGCCCCGTTCTTTTACAAATGAGAATCGCAGAGTTGTAGGCAACGATTGCGAATTGTTTCAAACAGCAAGCTGTTTCACAATTTTCTTGTTGATAAACAATCCTGAAATAGAAAGATAGAAATTCACTTAAAGCTGACGATGACTATTGCAATTTGGGTAAAAAAGAAGGCTCTATCTGTTTTCTATCAATAAAGTGTTTCAGTCCTCCGGCATCAAGATTCCAAAACATTTCGTCAATCAAAACAATTTTGAATAAAAAAATGTTCCTTTTTTGTTAATGATATTGTCGATATCTGTCAACATCATATGGATGCGGATGAATGGATCCTTCGATCCTGCCATTTTCTGTCCCGTGTTAAACATCCGACGCTCGTGAAAAACGACAAAAGCTATTCTCGTGGTAAATCTTTTGTGCCAACTGCGCGGTGCTAATCTTTGCAAACCAAGTACCTTTCTTGATAACTAACATTGCAATCAGATTCGGATTGAATCCTGAATCAGCATCGCACACTCGGTGTGTGATAAGTACACTCTTCCATACAAATCGATGGCACTGACACATATACACATTGCCACGCACTAGGGGGGGTATTAGCAACGGATGAGTCTCTCCAGCGACATCCGACGGCAACCGGATCCAAAAGATGACAGCCTATAGTGCTCACTACCGGCAGCTAATGACCGGCCGTCACTCTCCGATAGGAGACAATGACTTTTTCCCATTACGATCGACACCAAGAAGCGCGACCAATGTCTGGGACAAATGAAGACACTTATAGGTTCGAGGAATCCAAAGCTTTAATACAAACATATCCCCATTGCAGAAGCTGAGGACTCATATATGTCAGATTGTTATGCGTTTGTTTCTCTCATGAAACAAAGAACAAAAGGAAAACATTATCAGAAACGTATGTAGTGAAAAAACAAAAGAGTAACTATACGACTGTTGTGCATTTTTTGGGGAGTCAAGGGGTAGCAAGAAAGAGAGATATCAAGGAGGGAAGAGAGAGAGAGAGAGAGAGAGAGAGAGAGAGAGAGAGAGAGAGAGAGAGAGAGAGAGAGAGAGAGAGAGAGAGAGAGAGGG
>SZWC01023946.1:8739-19935 GCA_023375785.1 Penium margaritaceum
TGTGTGTGTGTGTGTGTGTGTGTTTGTGTGTGTGTGTGTGTGTGTGTGTGTGTGGGTGCGCGCGCATTCTGGCGAAAATGCATGTGCAATTGTGCACATGCTGAAGCATGCACGTTTGTGTGCATGAAGATGCATTTGCGTTTGGGCCCACGCGTGCATGGAATGCTGTGTGTACAGGTGTGAGCGTCAATGCAGGCACAAACCCGGCCACGGGGATGGGCGTGGGCACCTTTTTGGGTAGGTTCTCAAGTGTGGTTGTATGCAAGTGTGCATGCTGATACTCATGCACGTGGTCGTGGGCAGGCGCATGCGCATGCGTGCATGTGGGCTTGGGCACAAGTGCATGCACATATGTTAGTGCATGCATGTGCTCATACGGGTGAACGTGTGCGTGAGTGCATGCGCACATGCACACGGACATGGACGAGGGCATGGGCGCAGGCGTGTATGTGGGCTCTGATGTATCCGTGGGTTTGGGCGCGTGCACGTGCGGGCCTGCGAACGCAAACACATGTGTCGGTGCAGGCATTGTTGCACACAAGTGTACCTTCAACTTGCACATAAGCTCCCAAATGCACCAGGACATGTGCCTGTGCATGCGCCTGTCTGTGTGTCTACACATGAACGTGAGGGTGCGTGTACCAACCCTAGTTAGCCACTTTGAGTAATTGTGACGTGATGAGTTCCTTCAGAAACGCCAAGATGTCTCAGCTGTCAGGCAAATGCCAGCTACATGAGGCATTCGCTGCTAGGGTATTTCAAATCTTAGAACGCCACTCCGTGGCTACCATCTTACCCAATCAAATAGTCCTAGGCAGGTCTTGTTAGTCAATGCAGATGTTACTCTTGAAAGGAATCACTGTACCGTGCAAAATCTTGGTGTTTTGATATCTTGCATGCCTCTGTGGTGGTATCGCAACGATGCAATCCTTTTGAGGAATTCATTATCCCTTAACTTGCTGGATGCTTGTAGTCTGGAGTTTGTTCAGATCAACCTGTCAGATTGTTTTGGTTCTTGGTCGAATGCATCCGCATGATGGTAACATTGCATGTTATCTGGATGTGTGCGGTGCATTTCCAGACTGGTGAGCAGCTACATTTCTCATGATAAGAGTTCAATCATCTTGTGCACCTGAGATTGTGCATGCACACTTGAGCCTGTGCTCACGTTTGCTTGCATGTGCGTGTGGGTGTGTGCTTCCTTGCACATATGTGCGCAAGCCTGTGGGTGCTGGATGAAAAATGTTGAATGGATCTTTGACACTTGCTGCGTCTTGACAGAACAATATGCACAATGCACCAGTCACCAATTCTCCAGGTGACACAAAAATGATCTGAAGGTCTTTAACTCCAAGCTCTGAATACAGATGATCTGCTACTTGAAGAGAATACAGAACAAGAATGGATCCTATGCTTAAGTGCCTGTCTTGCGACACTGTTGATGCAGCTGCAGCCGCGATAGAACTGTAGCTCCAGCTTTGCGTCTGCAGGTCACACGGCGGCATTCCCTTGACCGTAAGTGTGCCGGTAGATCCACCGGTAACTGTTCCGGTTGCCGCCTTTTCAAGCTCCTTCATCACACCGTTGATCTTCTGGTTTGATCAGTTCATATCCTCCCTCTTCTCAGAACACTGGGTCATTTATGCGAAGGTCGTGGGCCGTAGATGTGCTTTTATCCGGAAGTCGTCAGCCCTTGGATTCATCTTTACTATCGATCAACAGATCGATTATCACTTCAGTGTCTGGCCTTCTGTCCGCCATACTGTACTCCAGTCTTGTTCGAGGTGCCACCTCAGCACAGCCATCCTGGTGAGTGTCTGTCAGCCTCGGTAGCCACTGCTTCCACTTGTGCAAAGCCCCACACAATATATCCAGTCCATCCACAAGTGTTCTATTGAAGTACAGGTACATTGGTGCGGTGGAGGTATGGGACTACCCTCTCTACTTGCACGGGACAGGATTAGGCGTAGGATAGATTAGGCTGTGGAGGGTCAGGGGAGGGTATGCCAATACTCCCCTGGCCTCCAGGTTTTGCTCATTTGAACATACTTTCCTTTTTGCCCATTTGCAACATTCCCCCCCATATGTTCCAATCTCCTGAGCCAAAGAAACAGCAAGAAAAGTAAAGAACTGAAACATGCTAGTGCGAGACTAAGTGCAACCCCCCCAGATATTTGCATTCATGGATCAAACTAAATATGGTTTGTCACTGTGGCCCTCAATCCTTGTCTCACATCCAATCCTCGCATTGGGGGATGGAGACCTCACTCAGCACTCCCTCCCTTGGTGTTGTGCTTCTGCCAGTTTGACATGTCAGCCCCCCGAGATCCACTGACATGGTTGTTTACACAACCTTGAGTCCCATATTTGAGCACAGAGACTCATGAATTGGTCCGTCGAGTGCCTTTGTGAAGACATCCGCAATCTGTTCTTTTGTTGGAATGTACTCCAGATTGATTTCTCCTTCTGCCACTGCATCCCGAACGTATTGGTACTGTTTTTTGACGTGCTTTGTTCTGTCATTCAAGACAGGGTCCTCACTGAGTGCTATAGCACTTTGGTTGTTGCAGTGGATGACAGTAGCCTCCGTTTGGTGGAAGCCGAGTTCTGGAAGCAGCATCCGTAGCCAAACAGCTTCGCGGGTAGCCTAACTAGCCGCGATGTATTCCGCCTCAGTTGACGATAGAGCCACTACTGACTGCTTCCTTGACTTCCAGCTCACTGGTCCGCCACACAGCTTGAAAACATACCCTGATGTGGATTTACTTGTTGCTTTGTCTCCGGAGAGGTCTGCGTTACAGAACCCTTCAAGAACAATGCCGCTGCTGGTCTGTGAGTAGCAGATTTGCAGATCTGCACTGCAGCGCAGATACTTGATGCTGCGTTTGGCGGCGGTGAGATGCAACTTCGTTGGATTGTGGCATTCTTGACTAAGAATGCCCACAGAGTAGGCCAAGTCAGGACGCGTACCCACAGATGCATACATTAAGGATCCAACCATGCTCGGGTAGAGCCGGCCGTCAGCAGCAGAAACCAGATCTTCTTGTGCCGCTGGTTTGGCAAGCTGATGATCCGTGGCCAGGGGAGTATGGGTGGGATGTGGTTCGCCCAGGCCAAACTTATCGGCCATGTGCTTGATGTACAAACTCTGCATGGCAGTGACTGTAGATCGATGAAGATCTTGATGGATCTGAATCCCCAATAAGTATTTGAGGGGTCCCATATCTGCCATCTCAAAACTCGTGGACAGCTTTTTTTTTTAGGCGGTGAGAAGCGCATGGGATGCGGAGAACAGGATTAGATCATCGACATAGGGGATAATTCCCAACTGAAATTCACTGCTGTGAAGGTAAACACCGTGATCAGCGTGGAGACGGGTGAGGCCATGAGCAAGGAAGAAGTCGTGAATTTTTTAGTTCCATTGCCTAGGAGCCTGTTTGAGACCATAGAGGGACTTGTGCAGCCTACACACCAATTATTCCCCCCCCCGGCTGCACAAATCCTTCAGGCTGCTGCATGTAGACTTCCTCGGTCAAGTCGCCGTAATGGAAGGCAGATTTGACGTCCATTTGATGAAGATGCCACCCGGCATGAGCAGCAATGGCCAGAATCACCCGAATGGAAGAATACTTTGCAACTGGTGCAAAGGTATTGTTGTATTTGACGCCGTGAGCCTGAGTGTAACCACAGGCAACCAACCGGGCCTTGTTGCGGTCGGGCTCGCCAGTTTCATCCAGATTGAGCTTGAAAACCCATTTGCTGGTGAGAACAGGGACACCTGGCGGGCGAGGGACAAGGGTCCAAGTTCCTTGCTTGTGAAGCTGTTCAATCTCTTGAACAGCAGCTTCAGTCCAGAGAGCCGAATCAGTCCTGGAAATAGCATCCTTGTATGAGACAGGGTCCACCACCTGAGTGACAAAGGCAACTTCAGTAGATGCATCCAGGGCCAGGTTGCTGATGTCCTTGAAACCAGCCAGGCGACTGGATTGACAAGGCCCTTGAGAGGCATCCCAGTTCTCTGGCTGAAAGGCGGCAGGAGTGCGCTGATTCTTGCGGGGCGCTTGAGCCGAGGGTGGTGGAGGGATGTGCGGAACAGTGGCGGGCAGCACGCCAGGGTGATCGTCTGGTTCAGGGTCAAGCGTCACTTTGTCAACAGGTTCTGCAAGAGTGGGATTAGAGGGAGTGGACAGCGACAGTGGAAGATCTCCAAGAGGAATGGAAATCTCAAGAACTGGCGGCACAGAAGCCAATGAACGGTCTGCAAAAGATTCTTCAAAAGTAGCACCACGGCTGCGGACGATGGTCTTTACAACCGGATCCCAGAGTCGATAAATCTGACCAGAGTCCTCAAAACCCAGGAGAATGCATTTCTTGGTGTGCGGATCCAACTTGTCACGTTGTTCAGGATGAATCCAGGAGTGTGCAATGCTCCCAAAAATGAGAAGATGGCCAAGTTCAGGACGATGTCCGGTCCAGGCTTGGAAGGGACTTGCTTTGTAGTCAAGCTTTCTGCAGGGAAGTCGGTTAGTGATGTTTGCTGCAGTGCTGATAGCCTTGGCCCAGAAGCTAGGAGAAAGGCCAGCTGAAAATAGCATGGAGCGTGCTTTTTCAAGAAAGGTGCGATTCATCCTTTCAGCTATTCCATTCTGTTGAGGCGTCCGAGGTACTGTTTGTTGGTGTTGAATGCCCTTGTGCGAGAAGAATTGCTGAAGGGTGGAGCAGACAAACTCGCCACCGTTGTCTGATCGGATGGCCTTGACAGTTGTGTTAGCTTCGTTCTCAACTCGTCAAGTCCAGGCAATGATGTGATCAGCGGCCTCAGATTTTTGAAGCAGAAAATAAACCCACACAAATCTGCTGAAGTTGTCAATTAGGAGCAAGAAGTAATGCTTTCCTGACATGGAGCTGTTCTTGACATAGCAGAGATCAGTGTGAACGAGCTCAAGGCGCCCGCTGGTGGAATTACCCCCATGGGTTGGGAAGGCATCCTGCTTCTGCTTTCCAGCCAAACATCCTTCACAGATAGCAGGGGAATCTGGAAATGAGACTTGCGGCAGGGAATGCGCCATTGAGCCAGAGAAGAGCCGTTTGAGAGAGTCATATCCTGCATGACCAAGCCGTGCATGCCAAAGTTGTGCCGAGTGCTCAGAACCGCGTGAGTGAGGGAGAGGAGCGTCCTTGGAGTCTGTGGAGCTGGCGGCTGCAAAGGCCACTTCAGGTTGATTTGGGCCTGGAGCCTTGTTCACTGTGGAAAGAATGGTTAAGTTTCCCACCCGCTTAGCATCTCCAACCAGTTTAGAACTTGCACTGGAGTACACTTTAAAGCTCTTATCAATGTTGAAAGTGACTCGAAAACCCTTGTCGTTGAGGCAGGTGACAGAAAGGAGGTTCGCCGCCAGGTCTGGAACAAGGAGGACATCATAGAAGATGCGAGGAACCACATGGCCGTTGACCTCGATGCAGAATTTCACTGTGCCAAGACCAACAGCTGGAATGGCGCGACCATCTCCAAGACAAACAGGTCGCGGTGGTCTCAGCTCCTTGAAGTCCGAAAACCATGAGCGATTGCAGCTCATATGCTTGCTACATCCTGAATCTATGATCCAGGCAAGAATTCCTGCCGTGATCAAATGAACACTCTCCATTGAGCACATGTCGACCTCATCAAACTCAACTTCATCCTTCAGGTTTGTGATCCCAGTTCTGGAGGAGCTGAAGGTAGAAGTTTCTGGTGCCTGCACTTGAATGTTAGTTCCGCTGTTGGTGTCTTGAAGAGATGACAGATTTTGTGAGCCATTGTTGAGTGCGGCTGCCACTTCTGCTGCAAGAGTAGATATCATGCTGGGGTCGAGTGCCAGTAATGTTTGATGTTGAAGTTGTTGCCTGTTCTTTTTAGGGCACATACGATTCAGATAACCCATTTCTCCGCAGTGCCAACATTGCACTTGGGAGAGTGACCTGGTTCCAGGAGCACCAAAAGTCCTGTTGTTGTTGACGGATGTTGGACCTGGTCCTTGGTTGGACGGGTGAAACGGAAGGTTAGTTGAACTCGGTCGCTGCTGTTGAGATTGTTGTTGTCCATATGAATGCTGATGTGCATTCCTTGATGACTACTTAAAACCCAAAAATCTTGCCGCCATTGCGTTGTCCGTGGAGCCATTCTTCTCGGTCCATTTTTCTTCTTCACGAATGAGTGTATCACATACTCGTTAAAGGGTCAGTTTGAATGTGTCCGAGGAGATCACCTGCTGTCCTCGCGAACTGCTTCTTTTAACGCCTGTCTGAGCGCTGCTGCTGCTGCTGCTTCTGCCTTGCGAATTTCCGGCGTTGTTGTTGCTTGCCTGAAGTGATTGAATTGCAGTATGTACTGCTGTTTCAACTGCAGCAGAGAAGTCGTGTCCTTGATTTTGCAGTGCTTCCACGGAGGTGATGGTGTGTTCGAATCTTGTAGGGAGACTGCTGCAAAGCCATGTGATAACAATATCTTCAGGAACTTGATCATTCATTGCAGGGAGTCTTCCAACAAGTGTCTTCAGGTGAATTCTATGATCTTCAACACGTCCTGGGTCTTCCATCTGCAGCTTGTAGAACTGTTCCCAGAGGCGGCACCTTTTGCTGAGAGTAACTTTGGCATATCGGTCTCCCAATTTCTTCCAGACCAGCCTTGGATCTAGATCTGCATTGCCTTCACGAAGAACAGGCTTGAGGCGCTCTGAGACTTGCATTGCCAAGATGGCAAATGCTTGATCCTGCTGTCTGCGCCATAGTGTCTTCTCTTCTGCTGATGCTGCAGCAGATAGTGTCTCAGAAGGTGGGTCAGAGACAACGCCCCAGAGTCCTTTTGCCAAAAATACCATCTTCATGTTAAACGCAAATTCATGGTAGTCATCTCCGAAAAAATTGTTAACAAAAAACTGTCGCCCAAACCACCACTTGTCGCCATGTCTGGCGACTTCTTCAACTTCTGTGAAATCCAGATTCAAGGGAAGTCGTGCTCCAGCGATAAGCCAAGTCCAGGCTTCAACGCAACCAGTCCTGTTTCAATGCAGCCGTGCTTCTGCTCTGATGCCACATGTAAAATGTTGAATGGATCTTTGACACTTGCTGCGTCTTGACAGAACACTATGCACGATGCACCAGTCACCAATTCTCCAGGTGACACGAAGATGAACTGAAGGTCTTTAACTTCAAGCACTGAATACAGATGATCTGCTACTTGAAGAAAATACAGAAAAAGAATTGATCCTATGCTTAAGTGCCTGTCTTGCGACACTGTTGATGCAGCTGCAGCCGCGATAGCACTGTTGCTCCAGCTTCGCGTCTGCAGGTCACACGACGGCATTCCCTTGACCGTAAGTGTGCCGGTAGATCCACCAGTAACTGTGCCGGTTGCCGTCTTTTCAAGCTCCTTCATCACACCATTGATCTTCTGGTTCAATCAGTTCATATCCTCCCTCTTCTCAGAACACTGGGTCATTTATGTGAAGGTCGTGGGCCGTAGATGTGCTCTTATCCGGAAGTCGTCAGCCCTTGGATTCATCTTTACTATCGATCAACAGATCGATTATCACTTCAGTGTCCGGCCTTCTGTCCGCCATACTGTACCCCAGTCTTGTTCGAGGTGCCACCTCAGCACAGCCGTCCTGGTGAGTGTCTGTCAGCCTCGGTAGCCACTGCTTCCACTTGTGCAAAGCCCCACACAATATGTCCAGTCCATCCACAAGTGTTGTATCGAAATACAGGTACATTGGTGCGGTGGAGGCATGGGACTACCCTCTCTACTTGCACGGGACAGGATTAGACGTAGGATAGATTAGGCTGTGGAGAGTCAGGGGAGAGTATGCCAATTCTCCCCTGGCCCTCCAGGTTTTGCTCATTGGAACATACTTTCCTTTTTGCCCATTTGTAACAGCCTGTGGGTGCTGGCATGGGCAGGGGAGCAGGCGCAGGTGTGTGTCTGTATGTGGGTGTGTGCACGGGCTGGAATCTGCATCCAAGTGCATACACGTGAGAGCGTGGGATTGTGTGTGCACCCGCATGTATGAGAGGCTTACATGTGCACATGCAGTGCACATGCATGTGCACGTGCAAATCCCCAATAAGGGGCTTGCATCATGCCTTGAAATGCACTCATATACCACTGAGGGTGCATGTTATTTCGAAGAATAAAATCTGGGGTTAAGTTTTAGGTGTTGGGTTTTCACTAAGCAAGGAATCATGCAATTATACCGACTCCAGGTACCCTTTTGACTTATGATTCATTCCTTTTCATTTGATCTGAATAAACTGATCATTGATTTTGTTCGTTTGTTTACATGGTTTACATGGTCTCAAATCTGTTCAGCACTCCACTTCAGTAAAGGGCTGAGGACACATCCATGGGCGAATGGCTGAGCAGCCGTCCAATCTTGCATAAGACCAGACTGCCAGAGGGGCAGCGGGCCAGCGGGTCAGTGCTGCATCGGGGAAGCAGGCCAGCAGGCGACGGGGCAGCAGGCCAGCAGGCGACGGGGCAGTAGGCCAGCCGTGTTGGGGAGTGAAGGTGGCGAAACTCGCCGGCCACCTTGACCGCGCGGCGGAAGGCAACGAGCAAGAGTGAGAGAAAAGAAAAAAAAGAAAAAGGAGAGGAGGTTGACTTGCCGGTTTTCAAGCTGACAAGTCAACGCGTGAGAGAATCCTTTTTTTTTGTTTGTTTGGTGTGGTTGCACGCTTGCGAGGACAACGTGCGACACAATGATCGCGAACCGAATTAAACCGGTCGCACGTGGACGGCCAAACCCGGCTGTCCAACACCACCATGTGCCTTAACGGCAAACCTGAGACAAATGGGGCATGCCGGACAGAGACAAAGGATTTAGCGCAACGTGCCTGCTGCTTCGGCATCTCTTAGTGCCCAGTCAGAAAAGTCAAGCGGGTCAATTTGAGCCGCGACTTTTCTGACCCTACGTGTGCGCTCAATGCCCTTTCCAGCGCGGACAGCGCAAGTCCAGCGGTTTTGCTATTTTTCTTAGCGAAACGCCCTTCCGGCGAACCGCAAGTTAGCGGCACGGGAACCGAAACAGGGCACCCGAATCGCCTTTTGGGGTTAAGGGCCAACAACCATCACATGGGGGGTATTCCAGCAGGTCCAGGGGCATGACAGCAATGAAGAAAAAAATTCCAACTACCCCAGTTTCTTCACCTGCGCCTCGGAGGGCTAGGGAATTTATTTTTTGCTGTGTAATTGTGCCTCTATGTACTCTAGGAGTGCCAGCTGTATGAGGCACCACTCTTGTGTGTGATTATTATTCTAAGTCAATCATTCGCTCCAAATTCTCCTGTGACCACAGTAACTTTGCCAAAGTGCCAAGGACTCCATAGTGCTCCATTGATGCTGAAATTTGGAAAGCATACTCTCTG
The DNA here is from genome assembly GCA_023375785.1 of Penium margaritaceum. Lineage (NCBI taxonomy): Eukaryota > Viridiplantae > Streptophyta > Zygnematophyceae > Desmidiales > Peniaceae > Penium > Penium margaritaceum. Next base: position 18,139 of record SZWC01023946.1, read on the forward strand.
ACTCTCTAGCTTTCCAACAAGCCATCAAGTGCGTTCTGACTCTGTCGTTTGAGTGATTTACAAACGTCATTGCAGCAGTCAAATTTCTGCCCATATCTGTGCCAGATTTAGGACAGTGACCCAAGATCGAGTTTTGCACGTCAGAATTCTTGCTCCAAGCCTCCAATCTGTCATAATCAGTGTGCTGCGGCTTTGGTAGGACCTCATTTTCAACCAACAAGCCGGTCATCGTGACAGCGGACCAGCCGGACAGCAGGCAGCAGGGCAGCGGCAAGAAAAATGGGGCAACAAGCATCATCAGACTGTATTAGTCGAGTGATGTCTGTGTAATCCATTCTCCTTTTTTTTCTGACGTTGATAGAAGTAAAAGTTTCTGTCGAATGATTTTCTGTGGAATCCATTGTCCTGATTTCGCCTACGTTGATAGAAGTGAAACGTTCCTACACAAGTGCCAAGGCATAGAGAACTCCGAGGTCCCAGTGTTTACCCATTGAATCTTCAAAGAAACATTAGGCTGAGGTCATGCAAGAATTCCAACACATATAGAGATTAACTGTCCAAGAAGTGGCCACAGCAGAAATCGCCAGTCTTCAAGGCGTACCCTTGCTGCCATCCTGTACCATCCCCACCCCCCCCCCCCCTCCCCTGCCCCACGTCTCTCCCCTACTTTTCGTTTTCTTCTCAAGATCCGTCTGCTTTCCACCTTCACGCCTGTCTCCAGCTCGCAACGCTGCACAGCAGTTTCAGCTGAAGAAAACATTACAGAACAAGACAGAAAAAACACGTGCAGCACAGAGCGATTGTTAGGCACTGGAAAGTGTGGTACCACCTGTGCCTTTATATGAGCATGCGCACACGTAAGTGGGGCGTGAGGCCATGCTTGCTGCATGATCGCTGACTGAAGCTTTGAAAGCATGCGGAGCGCCATTCGCCAAGGCAGAAGCACAGTGTCACTGAATTGCCATGTCCTCCTGCCATGTACTCATCACTTTCAGCCTCGTCCATCGCTCTAACATCTCTTCATCTTCAGCCTCCGCCACCCTCTCCTCTACAACATACACACTGACACGACTGAAATCTTGAGGCTCCGTGTCATGGAAAGCAGCATCGCACATCGACTTGTATGATAGCTCTTTTGGGTAGAATCCTCAGGAGAGCTTACGCTCTCCTTCACACACCCACACTGCAGGGAATACAATTTGTACAAACTCGTTAGAAGGGGCTTGAATACAAACTTCCGCCGCCCTTTTCTCTCTCTCAACATGTTTTTTTTCCCTTACCCTATTGTTCTCCATTCACCCTCTTGCTCTTCATCCACATGGTAGGTGCATTTGAATAGAGAACCATTCAGTGTTTCAACATACCTTCGACGCCGGAATCTAGAAGGGGGCGTTGCCAAGAGTGCTGCTGCAGCTCAAGAGCTGTCCTGTCCTCGACCTCACGGCCTGCCCAAACTGGTGCAGCAGACATGTACAGAGGTAGCGGCCATTGCATGTCTGAATTCGTCCCCACTGGCTACATGGAATAGGACACCTTGTTGCAGGAATCTTCGGAACGGAGAGCTTGCACACGTCAGCGAGGTTGGATGGAGGTGAAGGCCTGGGTGGAGGAGACTTGGAGAGAGGAGACTTGGGGGGAGGAGTTTTGGGGGGAGGAGACTTCGGGGGAGGAGAGGTGGGTGGAGGAGAGTTGGGTGGAGAAGAGTTGGGTGGAGGAGATTTGGGTGGAGGAGAGTTGGGTGGAGGAGAGTTTGGTGGAGGAGAGTTTGGTGGAGGAGAGTTTGGTGGAGGAGAGTTT
>SZWC01023947.1:1142-38841 GCA_023375785.1 Penium margaritaceum
CCCCAGCTAGAAACCTAGGCGGCAAGTTGGGGCAGCATGCGTTGTTGATGCAGCGTGCAGACTTCCTCGCTCGTTGCTTAAGTCTGCTGCCCCCTCAGTCGGCTGCTCTAGAGTCTAAGTCTCGAAGCTCTGGGTTAATTACTGAGGCGCGCGCGCACCAGTGTTAGCGCCGGAAAGGAGCTGAAAACTGAACGTAAATGATTAGGAATGAAGAATGAGCAACAATGGGAGACCCCTCCAAGTTCTAGCCCCCCCCCCCACTAGTGTAGAACTTGTTACTCAGCTAACCAGCCAATCAAAAATAGTGCTAGACTTATCTTCTGGCAGGCAAGGTTTTCTCGGCGAGCCTTGCCAGACGCCCGACAGCCCCAAACCCGGGCGTCGTCCGTTTTGCTTGAAAACTAGACCATACCATAATACCAACGCTGCAAACGCAGTCGTGTGGTCAGAATCAGCAAGAAAAACAGCTACAAGAAGTTATGGTTGCCTGAACCCAGGCAGTGCCTACGACAGTCAACGATGCCAAACAGGGCCATACAGCAGGAGACATGGGCCCTAGGCACCGCATGATGCTGCAGACGCAATGCCACAGCCGGATACAGCGCTAGGTGCATGGAGACAGCATCTGTAGTGGCAATGACCGCCGGCGGCCTGACCACCGAGGAGGCCTGCTGATGGAGCTCAGCGCATCGCCAGAAGGAGGAGGCTCCAGCGACGGATGAGTGGGCCTCAGTGTGCGTCGGCTCCACCGAACGACACTCCAGCGGCGTCAAGTCTCACCGTCGGTCATCTGCACGCCGATGTACACAAGCCGGGAGGACACAACAGAGTACAATGAGAGATGCATGAAAACCAACACTCCCCCATGACTCACAGGCGTAGTGCACATGTGCGGGCAGAGACACAGTCAAGGACCAAACTTCCCCAGGCCAAGCAAAGACGCAAGCAGGGACAGAGAGAGTCAATCACGGACGCATGCCGACTGAACTCACAGCCGTCTTGAACGAGTCGCGCTTCAGTGCCTTGGTCAAGAAGTCAGCCTACTGCCGTGCTGTCTCAACCCACACGATGCTGATGTTACCGTCATGCAACAATGAATGCACATAGTGATACTCAACGTTGATGTGCTTTCTGCGTGTGGGATGCACGTNCCCCAGGCCAAGCAAAGACGCAAGCAGGGACAGAGAGAGTCAATCACGGACGCATGCCGACTGAACTCACAGCCGTCTTGAACGAGTCGCGCTTCAGTGCCTTGGTCAAGAAGTCAGCCTACTGCCGTGCTGTCTCAACCCACACGATGCTGATGTTACCGTCATGCAACAATGAATGCACATAGTGATACTCAACGTTGATGTGCTTTCTGCGTGTGGGATGCACGTCGTCATTGTCGGCGATGGCCATGGCACTCTCATTGTCACAGTGCAACATGATGGATGCGACGGTCTGACGCAACTCGGACAACAGATGACGCAACCACACACTCTCACACGCGCCTGAGCCAAGAGCAACGTACTCAGCCTCAACAGTGCTGCGTGCAACGCACCCGTATTTGCCATTGCACTAGGACACAGCTGTGCCGCCAATCAGAAAGATCCAGCCTGTGCGACTTTTACCATCCGGACTTCCGACCTAGTTACTATCGGTGTAGCCCACCACGACAACAGACGGCTGACGGCGGAACATGAGACCTCGCCGAGGAGTCGAGAAAACATAGCGCAGTACTCGGATCGCGACCTCGTAGTGGAGGTGACGCGGCTCCTGAGAAAACTGGGCCAGGAGGTTGATGGCGAACGCGATGTCTGGGCGCGTCATCGTCGCCAGTTACATCAGTGACCCGATGACTCGCAGGTACATGGTCACGTGAACTGGCTCCCCCACAACGGCTGGGTCAGGACTCTTCAACATCACCTGGCCATCGGGTGACATGGGTGAGGATGCGCTCGCCACGAGTGGCAGGTCCTCTGCAAAGCGGGTGGACAACGTCTACACATAGGCGGCCTGGTGGATGTGGAGGACACCCTGGGTGCGATCATGCTCGAGCTCCATGCCCAAGAAGACTCTGGCAGATCCAAGATCCTTCATCTGGTAGGCGGCGTACAGCAAGTCCTTGATACGCTGGATGGCAGCCGTGTCTAGCGATGCAATGAAGAGATTGTCGACATAAACCAGAACAGCGGCAAAAGTCAGGCCTCACGGACTGACAAACAGTGCGTGGTCAGCGGTGCTGTGCTGGAGTCCGCCTTGAAGGAGCGTGCTGCTGATTTCTTGGTTCCAGCACCGAGGCGACTGCTTCATGCCATAGAGGGCCTTGCTTAGTCGCCAGACTCTCCCAGTGCCATCGTCAAAGCCTGGGGGCTGCACTATGTAGAGCTCCTCACCCTTCAGTGAGCCATGGAGAAATGTGTTGCTCACATCCATCTGATGCAGCTCCCACCCATGCTGGGCGACCAGGCTGAAGAGTGCCCGGCTAGTGGAGAACCGGCCAACTGGGGCAAAGATCTGGTTGTAATTGACCCCAAGAATCTGGGCAAACCCCTTGGCTATAAGGCGGGCCTTGTACTTGTCCAAGGACCCGTCGGGATTCCAATTGCGCCGAAAGACCCACTTGGGGCCGATGGCCTTCCGTCCTAGAGGAAGGTCGACGAAGTCATACACGTGGTGCTCTCGGATAGCAGCAAGCTCATCGGTGTAGGCAACGTCCGAGTGTTCGGCCTCAGGAGAGGCTTGTGCCTCGCGTAGGGTGTCTGGGTCCTCTAGGCGTGTTATGGAGCGGACTGAGAGAGCGTGTGCATCTCGAGCCCCCGGTGGGATGTGCACGAGTGCAGCCATGACTGCGTACCGATGCTCATGATGAAGCATGGCGTAGCCCAGTGTGGAGCCTAGGTGAAGGTCTGCAGTGATGGCCGAGGGCCTTGGTGTCAGGATCCCCACTCACGACCGTGGGAGTGGAGGAAACACGTGGAGCCACGGGGGGTCGAGGTGCCACGAACCGCAATGTGACGGTTTGCGCGCTCACCGACGGTCTGGGTCAGAGGCTGCCGCATGGGCCACGCGTTTAGCGTGGCAGGGCAGGCGATGGCACTAAGTCCGCCGGGCCAATGGAGGCGGACGGGGTTGCTGGCCCGGAGGGGCCCACGGATGCAACCGGGGCTGTCGGCCCGGATGGACCAACGGACGCGACTAGGGCTGCCGGCCCGAAGGGACCAGAGGACGCAACTGGGGCTCCTGGCCTGGAGGGACCAATGGACGCGAGTGGGGCTGATGGCCCGGAGGGACCAGCGGACACGACTGGGGCGGCCGGCCCGAAGGGACCAGCGGACATGACTGGGGGTGCCGGCCCAGAGGGACCAGCGGACGCGACTGGGGCTGCTAGCCCGGAGGGACCAGTGGACGCAAGTGGGGCTGATGGCTCGGAGGGACCAGCATACACGATTGGGGAGGCCGGCTCGAAGGGACCAGTGGACACGACTGGGGGTGCCGGCCCGGAGGGACAAGCGGACGCGACTGGGGCGGCCGGCTTGAAGGGACCAGCGGACACGACTAGGGGTGCCGGCCCGGAGGGACCAGCGGACGCGATTGGGGCGGCCAGCCCAGAGGGATCAGCGAACACAACTGGGGGTGCCGACTCGGAGGGACCAGCGGACGCGACTTGGGCTGCTTGCCTAGAGGGATCAACAAGCGTGACTGGGGTTGCCGGCTCAGAGACACTGAGGCATGTGTCACCCGGAAGCGGCAGGACGGAGGACGGATTCACCACTCCCCCATGCGACGGGATAGACACGGATGAGCCGGAGCGAATGAGGTCACGAGGCAATAGGTTGTGGAAGAAGAGGGCGTCCCGGGACTCAACGATGCAGTGCCTGGTGGGATCCCATAAGCGCCAGGCCTTGGACTGACGAGAGACACCAAGGAAGGTGTAGGGACGTCCGCCGGGGGCGAGCTTGCTGCCCTGCTACGGGGCGGGCAGCCACACAATGGCCACGCAGCCCTAGAAGCGACCTGGGCGGAGGGTAGCTCGCTAACCGTACCAATGCTGGTACAGTGTGGACTGCCGGGGAAGGGACCGTGGGGAATCCGGTTCCAGACCGAGGTCATGTAGGCCATGGCTTCAAAACAGAAGCCATCGGAGAGACCAGACTCGACCTGCGTAGTGCGGACGGCGTCGGCCATGGTACGGTTCCACCGTTCGGAGACATCGTTCTGGGTGGGCGTGTAAGGCGCGGACGTCTCATGGCGGATTCCGCGTGAGGCGAGAAAGGTCGTCGCTTCACCCATGTACTCGCCACCGCGATCGGAGCGAAAGCGGCGAAGAGAGCGGCCACACTCGCACTCCGCAAGGACAAGCCAATTATGGATGGCATGGGCGACATCGCTCTTCTGCCGAAGGCAGAAGACCCAGCGGTAGCGAGAATAGTGGTCAGTGAGGGTGAGAACATAGCGACCATGCTCACCAACAGACTCGGTGGAGAGAGGACCCATGACGTCCGAATGGACAAGGTCGAGAGGGGCGGACGCACGGGAGGAAGACAAGGGATACGTGGACCGGTGCATCTTCCCCTGAGCACAGTCCATGCACTCAGTCGGGCACGGGAGGGGGAAAGTCTCCGGGTCAAGGCCCTTGGCCGGCTGGGTGCGGCGCATGCTGTCTACGGTGGCAGTGTGGACGTGGCTGAGGCGGCGGTGCAAGAGGTAAGTGTGCTGAGGAGAAAGCGTACTGGTGACAAACACATGGCCTGTGGTGGCCGACGGGGAGGGGACGGAAGGAGAGGAGGAGAGGCGAGGTACATGCCACAGGTTGCCACGGGCGGTGGCGTGCAGTACTACAAGACCAGACCAACGCAACGACATAGTGCCAGCACCACGCGAGTGCACAACGTCCATGCTCATGCGGTCAAGGGCAGTGACGGACAGAAGGCTAAGCTCAAGACCAGGGACGAAGAGGACATCCCTCAGAAAAACGTCACCGGAGGGACCACGAAAACGAACGACGCCAACACCACGGACAGGTAACACCTGGCCAGAGCCTGTCCAGACACCGGAAACATCGCCTACACGACCGAGCATACTAAAGGCCTTACGAGAGGCCGTCATGTGATGTGTGGCCCCGGAGTCGATGATCCAGGTCTCAGCGGGGTCATGGACCGGGGTCGCTAGATCATTAACGGTCAGGTGGCAGCAAGCAAGGGCTACGGATGCGGTGGAAGGAGGTGCCAACCGAGACTTCCAAACGTCAAGCCAAGCAACATCATCCTGGGAAGGGGTAGGAGAGACCATGAGAGACGACGAGACAGACGAGAAAACGGGGCATGGTCGTAGCTCAGTCTCAGTCATGTAGGGCTGGACAGGAGAGCATGAAGTGATGCAACTCGCACTTCCCTGGGGAGGAGGGCGAGGTAGACCGAGCTGGAGCGCGATGAACGGCTCCAGCGGGCGCTCACCGGAGGACGGCCTGGCAGTATAGGCGTAGTGCGGGGTGATAGCGCCAGAGCCCGGGTAGAAGGATGTCTGTGTCGGCGCCGATGGTTGCGGCGCTGGTGTCGGCGGGACTGGCGAAGCAACCGGAGTTGTGGAGCTGCTGGTCGAGGCCAAGGTGTCTGAGGCGGCGACAATTATGGTGGTAGAGGCGAGACGGCGCTCACACTAGTGATGCGTGATGGCGATGACGTGTGCCTCGTCCGTCGGTAGAGGGCACGTGCACCACCCGTGCCCGAGCTGGCCACAGTTGTGGCAGACGGAGCCGCCACCGCTGGACTCGGTCGACGACTGCTGCTGCTGCTGCTGATCCTTGCCTTTCTTGTTCCGACGGTTCTTCCTCCCTGACGATGATGAGGTAGCTGTGGAAGTGACGGCCACGGAGGCGACGGCAAGGGAGGCGACGGCACAGGAGGTGACGACCTCTGTGCGCTAGAGTCGGGACTCCAGACGAGCTTCCTCAATCCGGAGGAAGAGCTCATATGCCCAGGGCATGAGGATACCCTGGGCCGCCATGGTGGAGAGGACGGCGCGAGGGTAGTGGACAAAGACGTCCGCATACACGTCGGTGGCACCGCGCTTGATGGTGAGGAGCGTGGTCACAGGGAGTGGGGTAGAGATCCCGAGGCGACAAAGGATGTCCTTCGTCCACTGCCAGAAGGAGGTGACCGTCTCGGTCACCCCCATGTCCACGGAGTTGAGCTCTCGCAACAGGCGGCTAGTCTCAGCCTCACTGGACAGGCGATGGGGACGAGTGAGGACGTGCCACGCGACTGCAGGGTTCGGGGTGGCGCCAACGGTGAAGTTGCCTAAGAAGGGCTCGAGGGCGAGGCGGGAAGCCGGAGGGGCGACAGGGACGAGATCCCGGATGGCACGGCCAATGTCATACAACTGGTTGGCCATGGTGGCATCATACGGCATGGTGTAGTATGCCCACAGGCCCTCACCGTGCGCCCAGATGCGGAAGCTGAGCTCCCAGCTCTGGAACTGCTCGCCGGCCTGAAGTGGCGGTGGCGGCGTCTCAAAGTCCTTTTGCCTGCGTCCGACACCCATAGTGGGGCCAAGGACGGAGGTCACAGTCTGCCACTAGCGCTGAGTCTGCTGCTGCGCCGGGTATTGCGTGGCAGCAAACACAGCTGGGCTGGCGTGCCCTGGAGGGGGGAGGATGGCGGCACATTGGAGTCAGACTGAGAGACCAACGGTTGCAATTCTGCAAGCTACTGCGTCAGGATGGCGAACTGTTGGTGAAGAGCAGCGAGGGGGTCAGGGTTGTCATCAACGATGTCAGAGGGCTGCTGCCGCTCCTGCTCCTCCTGCTGCTACTGCTCCTACTACTACTACTATTGCTTCCGCTATTGCTACTACTCCTACTGCTATTGCTGACCCTGCTGCTCCTGCTGTTCTTGCTGCTCCTGTTGTTGCTGTTGTTGCTATTGCTGTTGCTGCTGGTGCTGTTGCTGCTCCTGTTACTGCTGCTGCTACCGCTGTGGCTGTTGCTCTTGCTGCTGTTGCTGCTGCTGTTGCAGCCGTTGCAAGAAAGGGGGGGTGGGGGTCCCCCCAACAGAGGAGGACCCTTCCCTAGTGGGGCTACTAGCCATGGTGTGATGACCTTTTTGTTTGTTTTCTTTGTGGTGCTTACGTCAGCAGTGACGTCTACAGAGGGCAGTGGACGTCTTGCCCACCCTTAGCTTTACTTCCCCCTTCCCTTTCCCTTTTCTCTTGGGAGTTGATGCTGTCACCAATGACGTCAGTAGTGACATCAGCAGCCGGATGCTGACGTAAGCAGTGGCAGTTGTTGGGGCCGCTACTACGGCAGCTGCTAATGTTGCTGCTACTGCTGCTGCTACTGCTGCTGTTAGTGCTACTGCTGCTGCTGCTACAATTGTTGCTGCTATTGCTATTGCAGCTACTGCCACTACTGCTATTGCAGCTGCTGCCGCTGTTGCTGTTGCGGCTGCTGTTGCTGTTGCTGCTACTGTTATTGCAGCTGCACCTGCAGCAGCAATTATTGCTGTTATGGGCTGCTATGGGTGCTGTGGCGGCTGTAGCAGTAAACGCAGCTGCTGCAACCGCGGCAGCAACGCTGGTGGGGTGGGGGATTTGTGTTTCTTGCATTTTATTCCATTTTTTTTTCCTCTCTTCTTGTTTTTCACAACGTACAGCTGCCCGCTGCTAGCTTTGAGCAGTGGGCTGCTACTCGTAAGCAGCGAGCTGCTGCTCGCTGGCAGTGAGCAGCTGCTCACTGGAAGTAGCGGGCCGCTGCTCGCTGCTCTCTTGCTATGAGTAGCGAGCAGCAGCAGCCGCTGCTGGCAGCTGCTTGCTGCAGCAGCTGCTACAGCTGGCTGCTGCTGCGGCTCGCTACTACAGCTGCTATAGCCTGCTACTACTGTTGCACGTTGCTACAACTTTTGGTTGCTGCCGTTGCTACTCGTTGCTGCTGCGGGCTGATGCTGCTTTGAGCTGCTGCTGCGGGCTGCTGCTATTACGAGTTGTTGCTGTGGGTTGCTGCTGCTGCGAGCTGTTGCTTCTGCCTGCTGCTGCTGCTACACGCAGCTGGTGCTAGCTGCTGCTGCTGCACGCAGCTGGTGTTGGCTGCTGCTGCCACTGCTCGCTGCTGTTGCCTGCGGCTGCCGTTGCGACAAACTGCTGCTGCTACATGCTGGTGCCAGTCACTGTACTTGGGTGGCGTTACAGCGTGCGTCGTCGCCCACAGGTGCTCGACGTGGCCTGCTGCTCACCTCCTCGCGTCACGCGTGGGGCTTTGTGCTACCGAAAAAAAATTCGGCTGGATTTTCCCAGGCCCAATGGCCGTGGGAAAAAATTTGACGCCTCCACTAGGCGGGTCAATGCTGTCGGGAAAAATCCGGCAGCGTTTCCCCTGCACTGGTGCGTACGGGGGTCCGCCGGTGTTATTTGGCACCTGTACGCCAGTCTTCTTATGTTCCTGCTACGCTCTGACTCTGATACCAAGCTAGAAACCTAGGCAGCAGATTGGGGAAACATGTGTTGTTGATGCAGTGTGTGGGCTTCCACGCTCGTTGCTTAAGTCTACTGCCCCCTCAGTCGGGTGCTCTAGAGTCTAAGTCTGGAAGCTCTGGGTTTGTTACTCAGAAACGCGCGCACCAGTGTTAGCGCTGGAAAGGAGCTAAAAACTGAAGGTAACTGATTTGGAATGAATAATGAGCAACAATGGGAGACTCCTCTAAGTTCTAGCTCCCCCCCACTAGTGTATAACTTGTTACTCAGCTAAGCAGCCAATCAGAAAACAGTGCTAGACCTCTTTTCTGGCAGGCATGGTTTTCTCGGTCAGCCCTGCCAGACGCCCGACAGCCCAAAACCCGGGTGTTGTCCGTTTTGCCTGAAAACTAGACCATACCATAAGAGCGACGCTGCAAACGCAGTCGTGCGGTCAGAATCAGCTAGAAAAATAGCTGCAAGAAGTTATGGCTGCCCGAACCCAGGTAGTGCCTACGACAGTCAACGATGCCAAGCAGGGCCATACAGCAAGAGACATGGACCCTAGGCACCGCATGATGCTGCAAACGCAATGCCACAGCCAGACACAGCGCTAGGTGCATGCAAACAGCATCTATAGTGGCAGTGACCGTCGGCGGCCCAACCACCGAGGAGGCCTGCTGATGGACCTGAGCGCATTGCCAGAGGGAGGAGGCTCCATCGGTAGGTGAGTGGGCCTCAGCGTGCGTCGGCTGCACCGAGCGACACTCCAGCGGCGTCAAGTCTCGCCGTCAGTCATCTGCACGCCGATGTACACAAGCGGGGAGGACACAATAGAGTATAATGAGAGATGCACGAAAACCAACACCTCCCCCCCCAGCCCCCTTTACCTGACTTGCCCCTACGCGCTACTTTGGAGCTAGGCAATGCTAGAAGGCAAGGATGCAAGAATGCATGTGTTTAGGGCTGGTCACCAAGAGAGATCTCACAACCATGGCGCAAGAAAGCACCAAGTTAGGTTGCGGAAGAAAACAACAGAAAACATGCAAGTCACGAGCCACGCTAGTGCTGCCCGTCGGGAGCGAGCCAGCGAGCAATGAGCTCGCTTTCGGTCGCTCCCAGACGAGCTCGTGGCTCGAACCACCACTTGCTCGTGGGCATTTTCCCAGACCACCTAAAAAATCACTTGGGTTTCTTCCTGCAAAATACTGTAGTGTTCCTTATGTTTGACTAAAAAAATTATTTTCCTTCAACTATTTGAGCACACAATTAATTCTGTTGTAGTGGACAAATCGCTCTAGAGATCACCAAACCCATGAATTTCTACACACAGTTTCATGTTCCATGCGCAGTCTACCATTGACTATTCGCGGAACGTGAAACATCCACGTTTCGCGTGCAGTCAACTAGGGCTTGCATACTGGCGTGGCAGCCTTCAAGCATCGGAACACCGTCCGATGCATGGAGTCCCTTCCGGACAATGCGGTTTGCCGTCCGAAAGGGGTGGACGAGCTGCGAAGCGAGTTCCAAGCTCGCTTTGCTGGTCGCCCGTGCAACTTCGGTCTTCGTCTTTCGACATTTGAAGACTCGATAGCCGAACTTCTGGGGACACACCAAGAAGATGAACGTCAGTTCGATCAATACAAAACACCAAAATAATACGAATGTCCCTTGGACGAACAGGTCAAAACTTTTGTGGCCATAAATTATAGTCGAATCAAACTCACACTATATTGGGTTCTAGAAAATAGGCAAATATAAAAGACAGTACGGTAGTCTGGTCCAGTGCCCCAATTGCATCCATGCTAAGCAAGCACATTAAAATGTTGCAAGCATGCATGCGGGTTGAGAATGCCAATGTGGAGCTGCTTGAACGGCTCTTGGCTGAAGTAGGTTGCCCGAAGAGAGAGCACGCGTCGACGGCAGGGACCAGCTAGGAGTGCAATCTCTTCTCTGGTCAATTACCTGCGCAGGTGTGATGGGTGTGCAGCAAGGCCAGCGGTCACCACGTCGGAACTGACACATGAACAGACTCTCCCCCATGACCCACAGGCAAACTGCACATAGATTGGTACAAGCACACCAGCGACGTCACGAGTAGCGACAATGGACCATACACGGACGCACGGCACAGCAACTCTGCCAGGCGCATCACAAACGCACAACAGACCCACGGCGTGCACTGTTGCCTTGAAGACATTTCTGCTCACTGCCTTCGTAAGAAAGTCAGCCCGTTGCTGTCTGGTGTCAACCCACACGATCTGAACATCTCTTGCAGCCACACGCTCGCGCACAAAATGATGCTCCATCGTGCTCAACGATCGCTTTTGTGCTTTGATTGTCATAGCGTAGAGTGATGTAGCGGATGGGAACGCGCAACTGCTGTAACAAACGACAAAGCCAAACACTCTCACATGTGCCTGTGCAAGTGCAACATACTCCGCCTCACCGGAGCTGCGCGCAACACAGCCTTGCTGATCAATTTTCCACGAGATCGTTGTCCCACCAACAAAGAAGATGTACCCCGTGCGGCTGCGAACATCCACATCATGGGCCCAGTCACTGTCAGTCCACCCATCAACAACCACGGACGTCTGTACACAGTAACAGAGCCCAACCCTTGTTGTCGAGAGTGCATACCTGACAACGTGCAAAGCCGCCTCCATGTGGCGCGACCTGGGGCACTGGAAGAACTAGGCCAGAAAGTTCACAGCGAAGGCAACGTGAGCCCGCGTAGTGGTAGCCGTGTTCATCAGGGAGCCTATCACTCGGAGTTTATCATTGACATCCACCGGCTCCCCCAGCTTTGACACGTCAGTGTTTTCAACAAGCGCTGTCCGGTACGGGTCATTGGTGTGAAACAGTGGGGACAGACGTAAGGAGGGGCGCAAAACGCTCCCCAAGGCTCCTGACATAGACAGCCTAGTGGACGTGAACGACGAATCGAGCGCGCTCACGCTCTATCTCCATGGCCAGAAAGACACGAGCCAGACCCAAATCTTTCATCTTGTATGCAGACTGCAACAAGGACTTCATAGACCCAACAACCTCTTGGCTTGGAGACGCGATTAGCAAGTCATCGACATACACAAGGATGGCAGCGAACGGTACTGAAACTGAGGTGACAAAGAGTGCAGGGTCTACCGTGCTCCAACGGTACCCGCCTTTCTCTAGGGTGGAGGTAATTTCCTGATTCCAACACCTCGGGGACTGTTTCAAGCCGTAAAGGGCCTTGCGCACTCTCTAGACTCTGTTGTCGTCTGTGAAACCTAGTACTTGTACCATGTAGATCTCCTCATCCAACTGTCCGTGCAAGAAGGCGTTATTGACGTCCATCTGCTCAAGAACCCAGTCATGGTGTGCCACAAGACTGAGGAGAGCACAAGAAGTGGTGTAGCGTACGACAGGAGTACAAGTCTTGTCGAAGTCTACCCCTGGGACTTGGGAGAATTCCTTGGCAGTGAGGCATGCCTTGTTTTTTTCAAGCTTGCCGTTGGGCTTGTATTTTTGCCCGAACACCGAGCGGGCGTCAATGGCCTTGCGACCTGGCGGCAAATCGACCAATTTGCATATGGCATGATCGTCTAGAGCTCTCAGCTCATCTTGCATGATGGCCTCCCACTGTTGTGAGTCAGACGCTGCCCATGCCTGTCGGGCTATGGTCGGATCTGGGGGCAGGGGCGACGCTGCTGTGGTCGTAAGACACTCCACCACATTGTCAAGCACAGCGGCCTCAAGAGCGCTCTCATGCTCCGTCAAGAGCAGCGTGTACCCAAGGACAGAGCTGGGGTGGGCAACCCCTGTGGCCAGGCCTAAGTCATCCATGCCGGTCGGCACTGTTGAGGACTGCTCAGGGTGAGACTACGGCGGTCGGGAGTGAGAAACCGAGGCACTGGAAGAGCGGTTGGGCAGAGCCCGGAGGCGTCCACCACGGAAAAAGGGTGAGACCGGTGCAAGACCGGGCAAGGGAGTGAGAGCGGCCATTGCAGGAGCAGGCGGATTGGGGACAGTTGACGGGAGCGAACTTGAGGGAGACACAGAGATTCCTCTGGGTCTGTCTCACCTGCGCACTCATACAAGTGAGAGAAACTGCTTCATCCTCTCCTGGTAGGAGAGGAGGATGGAGTGGGGGAGACCGGGGTGTTGGGTGACATGGCCAGAGAAGGCACAGCGGGTTGTGAGGACGGAGTATCAGACACCTGGGGACGCTACGAGGGAGAAGGTTGCAGGGAAGGACCGGCAGCACGGACTGCAAGGGTTGGAAAGACAGCATGACCGACCTCCCCTCACAACCGAGAGAGCAGAAACAGGGGGGCAGAGGGCCTAGTACGACTCGGGTTACGAAGAAAGAGAGACTCAAAGATTAGGACGTCACGCGATTCAACGATCCGCTGGCGCTCCTGATCGAACAAGTGCCAGGCCTTGGACTGGGCAGAAACACCCAAAAAGGGACAAAGGCATCCACGCGGGGAGAGCTTACACTCTCGCAAGTGTTTGGGGAGCCAGACGAACGCAATGCTACCCCAGACACAAGCAAGATGGAGGTCGGCACAACTACCGTACCCGCGTTCGAAAGGGGTGACCGTACGAGTGAAGGGACCGTGGGGAACATGGTTCCAGGCTCAGGTCATGTATCTCATCGCCTCAAAGGCAAAGAGAGGAGGGAGACCGCACTTAGATAAGAGGGTGCAAACACCATTGGCGAGAGTCTGATTCTAGCACAGGGAGACACCATTCTGTTCGGGTGTGTATGGAGCGAATGTCTCCAGACACAGTCCCTTGGACTCAAGGAACCATGCAGTGGGACCGATAAATTCACCACCACGGTCACTGCAAAAGACACGCAAGGACAGTTGACATGACCGTTGAGCATGGAGAAGCCAGGAATCGAGAACGGAACACACATCACTCTTTAGATGAAGGGCAAAAATCCAACAAAAACGAGAGAAATCATCCGTCAAACATAGGACATGCCGCCCTGAACCCCCAAGGAAGTCATGGGTGAGGGGACCCATGATGTCAGCATAGACAAGATCAAGGGGGTGAGACGACTTGGAATTAGAGGAAGCAAAGAGAGAGCGATGCATTTTGCCCTGGGCACAGTTGAGATAGTCAGAAGGGCAAGGCGGTGGGAAAGTGGCCGAAGACAGGCCAAGCGCAGGCTGGAGGCGAAGCATGCTGGTGACCGCGTCAGTGTGAACATGGCCAAGGCAAAGATGTAAAAGCTGAACATAGTCAGGGGAGAGAGAGGGAGCAACATGGGCAAGAGAGGAGCCAATAGAGGGGTCAGAGGTGACAAGCAATGGCACACAGTAAAACTTATCACACTTGACGCCCTCAATGACCACACGACCAAAAGGACGGAGACGAACTTTACCAACACCCTGACTAGCAGAGAAATCCATGCCATTATCATCAAGAGAGGTCAATGACAGTAGATTGAGCTTCAAGGAGGGCACATACAGAACGTTAGGAAAGAGCAACATGCCACCAGGCCCAACGAAGAAAACTACACCCACACCCTATACAGGAAGCAACTGGCTAGAACCGGTGTGCACAAAGCGAACGGGACAAGCAAGACCCAACAAGACAAAGGACGCACGATCGGATGTCATGTGATGGGTGGCTCTGGGGTCAAGGACCCAAAAGCCACCAGTGACACGAGCACGTGGAAGGACACCAAATGTGACAACAATACCAACAGGGGGAGCGGACGAGTCACAGGCGGCTAGATGACGTGGAAGAGCGAAGGACTGCCAATGCTCGACCCACGGAACAGGTGCAGACTGGGATGCAAGGAGGTGACCGGGGGGGGTCCCCACAAAGAATAACTTCAATCTGACAGGAGGGACCTCTGGCCAATGAAGTCATACTCTCACCTCCCTAATCGGGAAGGTGAAGACTCCTCCAGCTGGCGCTTGCCACTGACGGACGGCTCTGACGATGGAGCAGGCAATCCCGAGGGGGAAGGAAGCCATGGAGGAGGGAAATAGGCGGGAGAGGGCGGCTGGGCATAGACTGGGGCGCCGTACGGTGGCGGCCAGCCCCAAGGAAACGATGCTGGAGGAGGTGCGGAGAGGATGCCAGTAGTGGAATACGCATGAGCTGAGGGGGAACTCGAGGACAGAGATGATGTACTGGAGCCGGAGCTGGAGCTGGTCGTGGAAGAGGAGGCGGAGCCACTGGACCACACCCAGTGAGCACGCATGGCATGTGCCAGACGCAGGTCATCGGGCGGTGCCGGACACTTTTGAGCAGAGTGCTCAAAAGAGCCGCAGTTCCAGCACACCACCTTGCATGGGACATGAGGAGAGACAACGTTAGCGGGTTTCCCCTTGCCGCGGCCCTTGCCACAGCTGCGTCCACGGCCCTGAGACACAAGGGTTGTAGCTCTGGAGGATAACATGGAGCTAGAGATGGCACTGGAATAAGGGGAAGAGGAAGAGGGAGAGGAACCCGTGATGACAGCAACAATGTCGATGACGGCTGAATGAATCAAACGCTGGTTCAGGGGGCTGATCCACCATGCAGCAAGGTGCTCATCGACCAAGTCCCAAAGGGCGCCTACACAAGGAGGGGACTGTGGGGGCACAGGATGAGACTTGAGGTGCTGTAGCTCACCTGGTTTGACGTCACGGAGCAGGTCAGACAACTGGGGGATGAATCCATTGACCATGGTGAGGACAGCACACAGTTGCCCAGGTGCAACGTCGTTGAGCTCACAAAGGAGCTTCAGCCCGCGGGCCCAGTGCGCATCAGCCTATTTGTTCGCACGCATGAGGAGCGAATTAAACTTCACGGTGAGTGCACTTTGGGTCGCTTGACCGATGATAGTGGTCCGGCAGCGTAGCATGGTGTACGCGCCAATGGGATGAGCCTGTTGCTGGGCAGCAGGGTCCGCATTGTAAGTGCCAACATCGTCGACTAGCGTCTTAGGTAGAGCACCAATGAGAGCGCAGACAGTGCAAGCAAACTCAGCAGCGACAAGGGTGAAGGGTGCAACTGTCGGGAAGTAGTATTCCCACAGGCGTTCCCCCTGAGCCCAGGCTTTGAGGCACGTCTCCTACGAGGAGAAGGCGAGCCCAGTGGCAAGAACAAGTGGTTGGGAGAAGAGGTCATGTTGACACGGTGGAGCGGCGGAAGCGACAGAAGGGGGGGTGTTGGCAGGTGAGACAGCAACGGTGCTCTGAGCGGGAAGAGGAAGCACCAGCAGAAGAGCCAGCAGGGGAGACAGACGCAGCACGGAGGCGCTTAAGCACAATGGCAACGACTTCATCAGCAAAGGCAACACGATTGTCATTTGCAAATTTGAGGCGATCTTCAGCCTTGCGTTGAGCCTCACAAGCGAGGTTCAGCTAACGCTGCAGATCTTCAATGACTGACTCATTGTCACCAGGCATGGTGACGACTTTAGGAATCTGCCAGACAAATTTTGGCAGAGTTTCCCCCGCACCAATGGGCGTGGGAAAAATGGGTGTGTCTTGTGCATGTAAAGGAGATATTGCAGGACAACCTACCCCTAATCAGAAAAGACAAGCCACCACAAGAAGTGCAGAAACACAAGCCAACGAGCAAAGGCAAGCAGGTGGACAGCTCACTAGGCTGTGGGAGGAGATGGACGGCAGAGAAAGGTAAGAAGCGAGGGAACGGCAGCAGCAAAGGCAGCAACCAAGTCTGAGGCTGTCAAAGCAGCGGAGACAAGGAGGGCGAGGGCGCCTATGAAGACTTCCATGCTGAGTGCGGTGGCGACAGCAGCAGCTGAGATGAGGGTGGTGACGATGTTGATGCTGGCCGATGGAGAAGCGGACACAGATGTAGGAGCGGCGGCGGTGGAGGTGCGAATGGATGCCGATTCTGTCGTGGAAGCTGATGTTATAGATGCGATGGCGGATGCAACAGCTGATGTGGCCACTCCAAGGTGTGTGCCTATGTCAGCAGCGGCGGCAGCTGGGGCCAAGCACCAGTGCTATCTCTGTGTAGGTCTCGGCGGCCTTGCTGGCTGATGTGGCGGCAGGGGCACGTGAGGCTCGAGCTGCTGGTGCACAAAGGTTATGCACGAATTCTATACACAAAGTGTATGCACAGACTCTAAGCACAAAGTGTGTACACAAAGTCTATTCACAAAACTTATGAAAAACATTTGTACACAATGTTTATTCACAAACATCATGCACTTGTTTTGTACACAAAGTTCATGCATAAACGTTGTACACAAAGTTCATGCACAAAGTTTATGCACAAATTGTATGCACAAAGTGTATGCACAAAGTTCATGCACTTTTTCTACACACATTTTATTCACAAAGTTTATGAACAAAGTTTGTACACAATGTTTATGTGCAACGTTTATGTACAATATTTGTACACAAAGTTCATGCACAAAGTTTGCACACAACACTCATAAACAAAGTTTTTGCAAAGGGTTTATGCACAAAGTTTATGCACAATGTTTTGCACAAAGTTTATGCACAACGTTCATGCACAAAGGTTGTACACAAAGTTAATGCAAAAAGGTAATGCACCTAGTTTATGCACAACGTTTGTACACAAAGTTTATGCACAAAGTTCATGCACAAAGTTCGAACACAAATGTTATGCACAAAGTTTTTGCACAAATTGTATGCACAACATTTGTACACAACGTTTATGCACGACGTTTGCACAAATACTTCATGCACAATGTTTACGCACGAAGTTTGTACACAAATCTTGTAGAAAATGTTTACATAAAAGTTTTATTCACAATGTTTATGCACAATGTTTTAGGCACAAACTTTGTACACAGGGTTTTTGCACAAAGTTTATGGACACAATTTGTACAAAACGTTTATGCAAAAAGTATCTGAACAGTATTTATGCACAAAGTTTGTGGAAAACGTTTATGCACAAAGTGCATGGGCAAAGCTTGTGGACAAAGTTTATGAACAAAGTTTATGCACAATGTTTATGCACAGAGTTTGTGCACAACGTACATGAACAAAATTTGTTCACAAAGTTTGTACGCAAGTTCATCACACATTTCATGCACAAAACTTGTACACAACTTCTATGCACAATATTTATGCACAACGACTATGCACAAATTTTGTACACAAATTTTATGGATGAAATGTATACACAAAGTTTATGCACAGGGTTTGTACACAATGCTTATGCACAAAGATTATGCACAAAGTTTATGCAAAAATTGTATGCACAAACTTGAACAGAAAGTTTGTCCACAAAGTTTGCGCACAAAGTTTATGCACAAAGTTTGTATACGAAGTTCATGCATAAGGTTTCCACGCAAAGTTTATGCACAACGTTTGTGCAGAAAATTTGTAAACAAAGTTTTTGCACAAAGTTTGTATGCAAATGTTATGCACAAAGTTTGTACACAAAGTTGGTGCACAATTTTTAAGCACAATGTTTGTACACAAAGTGTCTGCACTAAGTTTATGCACAAAGTTTGTGCACAATGTTTATGCACAAAGTTTATGCACAAATTATATGCACAAAGTTAGTGCACAAAGTTTATGCACAAGCTTTATACACACATTTCATGCACAATGCTTATTCATGGTTTTTGTACACAATGTTTATGCAAAATGTTTATGCTCAAAACATATGCACAAAGCTTGTAAACAAGGTGTATGCACAAAGTTTCTACAAAAGTTTTGTACACAAAGTTTATGCCCCAAGTTTATGCACGGTGTTTGTACCCAAAGTTTATGCACA
Organism: Penium margaritaceum; assembly: GCA_023375785.1. Lineage (NCBI taxonomy): Eukaryota > Viridiplantae > Streptophyta > Zygnematophyceae > Desmidiales > Peniaceae > Penium > Penium margaritaceum. The sequence goes on from SZWC01023947.1 coordinate 19,287, forward strand.
AAGTTTGTACGCAATGTTTATCCACAAAGTTTATGCAAACAGTGTATGCACAAATTTCATGCACAAATTTTATGCACAAAGTTTGTACACAAAGTTTATGCACAAAGAATGTACACAAAATTATTTGAAAAAGGTTATGAACACGGTTTATGTACAAAGTTTGTACCCAAAGTTTATGCACAAAGTTTATGCCCAGAGTTTATGTTAACATTTTATGCACAAAGTTTGTGAACAAAGGTTATGCACAAAGTTTGTACACAAAGTTTATGGACAAAGTGTATACACAAAGTTTATGAAAAAAGTTTTTACACAAGTTTTATGCACAAAGTATGTGAAATTGCGTGTAAGAATGTGTAAGCACGTGCAATCACATGTAAGCACGTGCAAGCACATTTAATTATGTGTAAGCACGTGTATGTATGTGTAATTATGTGTTAGCACGTATAAGTACATGTCATCACGTGTAAGTATGTATAAGCATGTGTAAGTATGTCTAAGTACGTGTAATCATGTGTATGTGTAAGCACATGCAAGCACATGTAAGTACGTGTAAGCACGTGTAAGGAAGTGAAAGAATGTGTAAGTACTTGTAAGCACGTGTTAGCATGTGTAAGCATGTGTAAGTACCTGTAAGCATGTGTAAGCATGTGTAAGTATGTATAAGTATGTACAAGTATGTATACATATGTGTAAGTACTTGTAAGTACGTTTATGTACGTGTAAATACATGTAAGTTCTTGTTTGTACGTATAAGTACGTGTAAGTACATGTAAGCACGTGTGAGTACGTCTAAGTGCGTGTAATCATGTGTAAGTTCCTGTAAGTATGTGTAAGTTCATGTACATGCGTGTAACTACGTGTTAGTACGTGTAAGAATGTGTAAGTACGTGTAAGCATGTGTAAGTATGTATAAGCACGTGTAAGCACGTGTAAGTACGTGTAAGCACATGTAAGTATGTATAAGTATGTGTAAATGTGTGTACGCATGTGAACGCACGTGTAAGCACGTGTAAGTATGTGTAAGTACGTGTAAGTACGTATGAGTATGTGTAGGCACATTTAAGTACCTGTGAATGTGTGTAAGCACGTGAAAGTATGTGTTAGCACATGAAAGTACATGTAAGTATGTGTTAGCACATGAAAGTACATGTAAGTATGTGTAAGGACGTGTAAGCAAGTATAAGTACGTGTAATTACGTGTTGTCTGAATACATTTCAACGTCAACATGATCTCTACAAAATACCGAAACAATGATATGTGTCTTCCTGGTACCCAACACCAGAAACACTAGTTAACCCACCAGAAGTGGCGGATTCGACACGGATGCGAACCATTCTCAACGTCCGCACAAACATGGCCCGCCAGCTGATGAAAGGCTCTCGCGCCCTCGTAGACTGCCGATGGTTCCTGCTTGTTGTCGGTCACTCCATAGACCACCAACCAAGAACCCCGCAGCTCAGTCTGTGCTATTGGAAAAATATTCATGCACAAAGTTTATGCAAACCATTTATGCACAAAGTTTATGCACAAAAGGGTATGCACGAAGTTTGTGCACACATTTCATGCACAAAGTTTGTACACACCTTTCATGCTCAAAGTATAGGCACATCTTTTGCACACAATGTTTATGCACAAAGTTTATGAATAAGCTTTATGCACAAAGTTTGTACACAACGTTTATGCAAATTTTTTCTGCACATATTATATCCACAAAGTTCTTACACAAAGTTTATGAACAAATTTTAGCACAAAGTTTGCACACAATGTTCATACACACATTGTAGACGCAAAATGTTCATACAAAGTATATGCATAAAACACATGCACACAGATTATGCACAAATGTTGTATACAAAGTTTACGCACAAAGTTTATGCAAAGCGTTTCTACACAATGTTCATGCACAAAGTTTGTACATGAAGGTTGTGCAAAAATTGTAAGCACAAAGTTTGTACACAAAGTCTATGCACAGATTTCATGCACAAAGGTTTTGCACAATGGTTGCACAAAACGTTTATGCACACCGTTTATGCACATCATTTATGCACAACGTTTATGCAAATTTTGTACTCAAAGTTTATGCACAAAGTTTGTAAAGAGTTTTCATGCAAAGCATTTGTAAACAAAGTTATTCACAAAGTTAAGGTGCAAATGTTTTACACAAAGGCTATGCACAACCTTTGTACACAATTTTGGTGCACAAAGTTTATGGACAAAGTGTATGCACGGAGTTTATGCACAAATGTTTGAGACAAATTTTATGCACAAAGTGTCAGTACAACATTCATGCACAAAGTTTGTACACAAAGTGTATGCAGAGAGTTTACGAACAAAGATTACAAACAAAGTTTATGCACAAAACTTGTACACAACATGTATGCACAAGGGTTGTACACAAAGTTTATACACAAAGATTATGCACATATGTTTTGCATACAATTTATGCAAAACGTTTATGCACAAATTTTGTACACACATTTTATGCACAAAGTCAATACACAATACTTGTACACGAAGTTTATGCACAAATTTCATGCACAATGTTTATGCACAAAGTTTTCACACAAGGTTTATGCTAAACGTTTATGTACAAAGTTTACCCACAAAGTTTTTCTGCAAAGTCCATTAACAAAGTTTATGCACAAAGATTCGAAACAAAGCTTACGATGAAATGCTATGCACAAAATGTGTACATGTACTTCATGCTAGAACGTGATGCAAAAAGTTTGAAAAGAAATTGTATGCACAAAGTTGATGCACAGAGTTTGTACACATCTTTTATGTGTAAAGATTTTGAAAAACGTTTGAACACAAATTGATGCACAAATTTTACACACAAACTTGACCCACAAATTGTACGCACAAAGCTGATGCAAAAATTTTGAACACAAGAGTTATGCACAAAGTTCATGCACAAAGGTTACAGAAAACGTTTGTACACAATGGGTATGTAGAAAGTTTGCATGAAACTTTTGTTAACAAAGTCAATGTGCAAAGGTTTTTACACAGAGTTTGTGCACAACGTTTATGTACAAATATTGTGCACAAAGTTAATGCAAAACGATTGTACACAGCATTGGTGTAAAAAGCCTATGCACAACTTTTGTACAAAAACTGTATGCACAGAGTTTATGCACAAAGTTTATGAAAAACATTTAAGCAAAACTTTTTTACACAATGTTAATGCACAAAGTATATACAAAAACAATATGCACATCGTTTATGCACAAATCGTATGCATAAATTCTATGCACAATTTCTCTACACAAAGTTTATGCATAAAGCTTATGCATAATGTTAATGCTAAGATTTTATGCATAAAGTTTGTACACATAGTCTAGGCACAAAGTTTGCACACAAGGTTTATGCATAAAAGGTTATGCAGAAAGTTTGTATACAAAGTTTATGCACAAAGGTTTTGCACGTAGTTTGTGCACAAAGTTTTTTGCATATAGTTTGTACACAAATGTTATGCACAAAGTTGATTCTGAGAGATCTTGCACAAAGTTTATGCACAAAGTTTATGTTAAACGTTTATGCACAAATTTTGTACACAAAGTTCATACACAAAGTTTGTGCACAAAGTTCATGCATTAAGTTTGTACACAAAATGTTTACACAAACTTCTTTCACAAAGTTTATGCTTAAAGATTATGCACAAAAATTTTTGCACAAATGCAATGCACAAAGTTTTCACACAAAGATCATGCACAAAGTTTATGCACAAAGTTTTTACAAAAAGGTTTTTAAAAACCTTTATGCACAAGTCTGTAAAAAACGTTATGCACAAAGTTAATGCCCAAATTGTATGCACAAAGTTAATGCACACCATTTATGCACAAAGTTCGTACACAACTTCTATGCACAAAGATTATGCACAAATCTTGTACACAAAGTTTATGCAAAATGGTTATGCAAAGAGGTTGTACACAACTTTAATACACAACGTTTATGCACAAGGTCTGTACACAAAGTTTATGTTAAAATTTTATGCACAAATTTTGTACACAAACTTTATGCACAAAGGTTTTGCACAAAGTTCATGAAAAAATTGTGTGTAGTATGTATATGCACAAAGTCTATGCACAACGTTTGTGCACTAAGTTTGTAAACAAAGTTTATTCATGAAATTTTGTGCTCAAAGTATGTATTCAAAGCTTATGCACAATGTTTATGAACAAAGTTTATGCACATATGTTTGTGCAAAAAGTTTATGCACAATGTGTATACACAAAGTTTGGGTACAAAGTTTATGCACAAAGTTAAATCACAGAGTTTTTACACAAATTTTATGCACAAAGTTAATGTACAACGTTTATGCACAAAGTTTATACACAAAGTTTATGCACAGAGTTTATGCACAGATTTTATGCACAAAGTTTGTACACAGAAATTGTACACAAAGCTTATACATAAATTTTATGCACAAAATGTTTGAGCAAAATTTTTGCATAAATTTTTTACACAGATTTTGTACACAAATTGTTTGCACAAAGTTTATGCACAAATTTTATACAAAGTTTTTGTACCAAAACTTTTTGCACAAGCTTGTAAAAAATGTTTATGCACAGAATGTATTCACAACGTTTGTGCATAATGTTTGAGCACAAAGTCTCCACACAACATCTATGCAGAAATTCTGTGCACAAATTGTACACAAATTTAATGCAAAAGGTTTGTACACAAAGTTGGTGCACAAATTCTGTGCACAACTATGTACACAAAGTCAATGCACAAAGGTTATGCGAAGAGGTTGTACACAAGTTTTATGCACAAAGTATGTAAACAAAGACTATGCACAACGTTTATGCACAAAGTTTGTACACAACCTTCATGCACAAAGTTACTGCACGAAGTTTATGCACAAAGTTTGTGAACAAAGTTAATGCACAAAGTTTAGGAACAAAATCTATGCACAAACGTTTTACACAAAGTTTATGCACAAATGTTTTACACAAATTTCGTGCACAAAGTTTATGATCAAAGCTTGTAAACACAGTTTATGCACAAAGATTTTACACAAACACCATGCACAATGCTGTACACAAAGTCGGTGCACATTGTTTGTATACACATTGTATGCACGGAGTTTATGCACAATGTTTATGCACAAATTCTATGCAAAAAGGTTGTAAAAATGTTTTCTGCATAAAGTTTATGCACATGCTTTATGCACAAAGTTAATGCACCAAGGTTATGCACAAAGGTTGTACACAAAGTCTATGCACAACGTTTATTCCCAAAGTGTGTACAGAGTCCATGGAAAACACTTATGCACAAAGTCTCTACACAAAGTTTTGTACACAACGTTTATTCACAAATTCTATGCACAGAGTTTGTACAAAAAGTGTATGCACACAGTTTATGCACTAGGTTCGTACACACATTTCATGAACAAATTTTGTACACCACGTTTATGCACAAAGTTTATGCAAAACGTTTATGCACAATGTTTATCCACAAAGGTTATGTACAACCTTTGTACACAAAATCTATGTGCAAAGCATATGAAAAATGTTTATGCACAAATGTCATCTACAAAATTTATGAAAAACGTTTATGCACAGATTGTGCACACACATTAATGCAAAACGTTTGTGCACAAAGGTTGTACACAAAGTTTATGCACAAATTTTATGCACAAAGTTTATGAACAAAGTCTTTACACAAAGTTTATGCAAAACTTCTATGCACATGTAAAGGTGCAAAAGTGTTTTTCAGAAGGTTTATGCACAAAGTTTGTATTCAAAAGCAATGCACAAATGATTTACATAAATTTTTGTGCAATAAGTTTATCCACAGAGTGCATTCACAAAGTTTGTATAAAACGTTTATGCACACAGTTTGTGTACATAGTTTGTACACAACTTTTATGCACAAAGATTAAGCACAAAGTTTGTACACAAATTCATGCACACATTTTATGCACAAACTTTATACACAAGTTTCACACATAATGTATTCACAAAAGTGATGCACAAAGTTTGAATACTGACTTTATGTACAAAGTTAAAGCCCAAATTCTGTGCACAAAGTTTATCCACAAATTGTGTACACAACTTTGATGCATAAAGTTAATGTACAACGTTTTTACACAGCGTTTATTTACAAAGATTAAGTACAAATTTTGTACATTTTTTTATGCACAGCGTTTTTACATAACGTTGGTGCACAGAGCTACTGCACAAAGTTTGTGCAAAGAGTGAATGCATAGAGTTTATGAAAAACTTTTGTGCAGAAAAGGGATGGACAAAGTTTATGCATATTGTTTTACAAAAAGTTTATGCACAAATGTTATGAATAATATACACAAGGTTTTCGTACAAAATTTATACAAAAACAATTATTTACAAAGAGTACAAAAATTTTATGCAAACCGTTTATGCACAAAGTTTGTACACAAATGATGTTCACAAATTCTGTACACAAATTTTGTACACAAGTTTTATGCACAAAGTTTTTACACAATGATTGTGGACAATTTCCAAGCAAATGGATCATAAACAAGTTTTATGCAAAAAGTTTATGTACAAAGTTTTTATCAATGTTTATGTACAAAGTTTATGTACAAACATTGTACACAAACTTTATGCACAAAGTTAATGTAGAAAGTTAATACACAAAGTGTTTGCAGAAAGTTAATAAACGAAGTTTATGCACGAAGTTTATAAACAAAGTTTATGCACAAGTTTTGTACACAACATTTATGCACACCGTTTGTGCACAAACTTTGTACAAAAAGTATATGCGAATTGTTTTCACACAAAGCTTCTGCTCAACATTTATGCAAGAATTATGTCTACAAATTTTATGCACAAAGTGTGTACAAAATGTTAATGCGCAATGCTTGTACGCAATGTTTGTACACAAATGTGTACACACAATGTATGCGCAAATTTTATGCACAAAATTTATGCACATAGTTTGTACACAGATTATGCACAAAGTTTACGCACAACGTTTGTGAAAAAACTTTTATTCATGAAGTTTATTCACAAATTCTATGATCAAAGTCCATGCAAAAAGTTTGTAAACAAAGTTTATCAACAAAGTGTGCACACAAAGTTTATGCATAAAAGCTATGCACAAAGTTCTTACAGAAACTTTATGCGCAAGTTTTATTCACAGAGTTTGTACAGAAAGTTTATGCACAGATTTAATGCATAAAGTTTTATTCACAAAGTTTTTATAATTTATGCATAAATTTCAAACACAAATTGATATGCACAAAAAGTTTACATCAATTTTGTACCCAAAGTTTACGCAAGATGCTTATGCACAAAGCTTATGCAAAATGTTCGCACAAATGTTGTCCACATCAATTGTACACAAATTTTGTACACAAATGTTATGAATAAGTTTGTACAAAACGTTGATGCACAAGTTTTATCCACAAGGTTTATGCCAAACATTTATGCACAATGTTCATGCAAACAGTTTGTACACAACCTCCATGCACAAAGTTTGTGCACAAAGGTTATACACAAAGTTTTTACACAAAGTATATGCACAATTTATATGAACAAATTTGATGCAGGAAGGTTGTACAAATTTGTTATGCACAGACTTTATGCACAACGTTTGTATACACATTTTGTACAACCATTTCTGCACAACGTTTGAACTCAAACATTTCGCATAAAGTTTATGCCAAAGTTTATGCACAATGTTTTTACACAAAGTTTATGCACAGATTTTATGCAAAACGTTTATGAACGAAGGTTTTACAAACATTTCATGCGAACATTTTATACTCAAAGTTTATGAACACTGTTCATGCAAAAAAGTTATGCACAACGTTTGCACACAGATTCTATGCAAAGTTTAAGCACAACTTTTATGCCCAAGTTTTATGCACAAATGTTATGCACAAAGGTTGTACATAACATTAATGCACAAAGGTTGTACACAAATTTTATGCACAACATTCATAAGCTATCCTTTGCACAAAGTTTATGCAGAAGTTTTGAACACAGATGTTATGCACAGATTTTATGCACGAAGTGTGTGCACAAAGTTTGTACACAAACTTTATGCGCAAAGTTTGTACACAAAGTTCTTGCACAAAGTGTTTACACAATTTTCATGCACAAAGCTTATGCAAAGCGTTTATGCACATGTTTTATACACAATGGTTATGCACAAAGTTAATGCACAGAGCTTCTACACACTGTTTACACAAAACTTTCATTCAAGAAATTTGTACACAAATTCTATGCTGAAATTTTGTGCTAAAAGTTTGTACAAAACGTTTATGCACGAATTCTATAGACAAAGGATTTTAAAAAGTTTTTAAAAAACTTTTATGCACAAATCTCATGCACAAAGTTTTTGCGCAAGGTTCATTCATTAGTTTTATGAACAAAGTTTGTAAACAACCTTCATGCAAATTGTTTGTACACAAAGCTGGTGCACAAAGTTTATTCACAAATCTTTTACACAAGTTTTATGCACAAGATTAATAAACAAACTTAATGCATAAAATTTATGCACAATGTTTGTCAACAAATAGTATGCACAACGTTTTTCACAAAGTTCATGCAACAAATTTATGCACGATGGTTGTACACAACGTTTACGCACAAATGTTATGCAATTTCTTCTGCACATATTTTATGCAAAAATTGTGCATACAAAACATGTGCACAACGTTTGTGGACAACTTTTGCAAACAAATGTTATGAAAAACGTTTAGGAACAAATTTTATGCACAATTCTTGTACACAAAGTCTATGAACAAAGTGTATGCTCAAAGTTTGAACACAAAGTTTATGGACAAAGTTTGTGCAATATGTTTATGCACAATTTTTTTCTACAAACTTGATGTACATAGTTTTTTCAACAGGTTTATGCACGAGTTTTGAGCAAAACGTTTTATGCACAAAGGTTATGCACAAAGTTAGTACACAAACGTATGCACAAAGTATATGCACAACGTTTGTGCAAAACTTTAATGCACAACAATTATGCACAACGTTTATGAACAAAGTTTTTACTCAAAGTTTATGCAAAATGTTTATGCATAGAGTTTGTACACAAATTGTTTCCACAAGTAATGTACACAAAGCTTATGCACACTTTTTATGCACAATATGTATACACAAGTTATATGCACAAATTGTGTACACAACTCTTATGCACAAAGTTTGTGCGCAGAGTTTGAGCTCAATGTTGATGCACAAGTTTATGCACAAAGTTTTTACACAAATTTCATGAAAAACTTATATGCAGAAAGTCCATACAGAAAGATTATGCACACCGTTAATGCACAAAGTGTATGCACAAAGTTTAGACACAAATTCTATGTACAAGTTTTATGCACAAAGTGTATGCACAAAGATTTTTCACAAAGTTTATGTACAACGTTTGTACACAGCGTTTATGCACAAATGTTATACACAAATTGTACCTACAAAGTTTTTTCACAATGTTTATGCAAAAACTTTATGCATAAAGTTTATGTAGCAATTCCGAATACAAATTGTATACACAAAGTTTATACACAATGTTTTTTTACAAACATTATACACGGAGTTTATGGAAAAAGTGTATGCACAAATTTTATGCACATGGTTTTTACACAATTTGTATGCACAAAGTTTATGTACAAAGCTTGTATACAAAGTTTACGTACAAAGTTTGTACACAAATATTATGCACAATTTTTTTGCACACACTTTATGCACAAGATTTATGCACAAAGCATATGCACAAAGGTTTTATACATATATTATGCACAAAGGTTCTGTTCAAGGTTATACAAAATGTTTGTACCTAAAGGTTATTCACAAATTTCATGCACAATTTTTTAGCACAAGTTTACACACAAAGTTTATGACGACATTTTGTAGCCAAAGTTTTTATGCACGAAGTACATGCACAAGTTATGTACACATTTTTCATGCACAGAACTTTTACAAAACGTTTGTGCACAACTTTCATGCACAAATTGTCTTCAAGAATTTCATGCACAAAGTTTACGCCCAATTTTTGCACAAAACGTATATGCACCAAGATTATGCACAAAGATTGTACAGAATGTGAATGCTCAAAGTTTATGCTCAAACGTTTTACACAACGTTTATACACAACTGTTATGCACAAAGTTTATGCACAAAACTTGTACACAAAGTTCATGCACAAATTTTATTCACAAAAATGAAACAAAGATTTTATGCACAAAATGTTATGCACAAAGTTTGTACACAGTTCATGCACAAAATTTGTGTACAAATTTGATGCACAAAGTTAGTGCAAAACGTTTATGTAGTAAGTTTATGCCGCTCATTTATGCACAAGGTTTTACGTGTTATTTATGCAAAACGTTTATGCACAAAGTTTATGCACAAAGTTTGTATACATGTTTTATACACAAATTCTAAGCACAAATTGCATGCACAGAGTTCCTACACAACACTTATTCACAAATGATATGCAAAAACTTTTTACACATCGTTTCTGTACAAATACTATGCACAAACATAGTACACAGATTTGATGTATAAAGTTTATCCACAAATGTTATTCACGAAGTCTGTACACAAATTATATGCAAAATGTTTACAGACAAAGGTTACATATAATGTTTCAATACAATTTTTGTACAAAAGTTTTATGCCAAATGTTTGTACACAACGTCTATGCACAAACTTCATGCACAAATTGTTTACACAAAGTTTTTGCACAACATTTCTACACAAAGCTTGTGCACGAAGTTTATGCACAAAAGTTTTGCACAAAGGTTATGCACAAATCATATGCACCAAGTCTGTAAACAACGTTCATGTATAATGTTTGTACACAAATTTCATCTGCAAAGTCCATCCACAAAGTTTATGAACAAAGTTTATGCACAAATTATATGTACAAATTGTGTAGACAAATTCAATGTGCAAGTTTAATGCACAAAGTGTGTATCCAAAGTTTATACACAAAGCTTATGCAAATATCTCATGTACAATGTTTGTACACAAGGTTAATGCACAAAGTTTATGCACAAAGTTTGTACACAAAGGTTATGCACAACGTTTTCACACACATTTTGTACACAGGTTTTTTACACAAAGTTTTTGCACAAAGTTTATGCACAATCTTTTTGCGCATAGCTTATGCACAAAGTTCATGCAAAATGATTATGTACAAAGATTGTACTCAACGTTTATGCAATTTGTTTATGCACAAAGTTTATAAAAAATGTTTGCACGCAACTTTTACGCACACATTTCATGCACAACGTTTATGCACAAAGTCTGTACACATTTTTAATGTAAAAAAAAAAAACTTACACAGAGGTTATTTGCAAATCTTATGCACAAAGGTTATGCACAAAGTTTATGCACAAATGTTGTACAAAACGTTTATGCAGAAATTGTGTACACAATTTTTGTACGCAAAGTTTATGCAAAAAGAACATAGAAACGTCTATGCATTTACTTTGTACATGATGTTTATGCAAAAAGTTTATGGACAACATTTTCTGCACATAGTTCACGCAGAAATATTGTACACAACAATTTTGCGCAGCATTTTATAAGTTCATGCACAATTTTTATGCACATACTTTGTACACAACGTTGATGCACAAATGTTATGCACAAAGTTTATGCACAAAGTTCATGCACAACGTTTTTGCACAAAGTATGTACATGAAAACATTACAGAACTTTTATGCACAATACTTATGCACAACGTTTGTACACAGTGCATGCAAAAAGTTTATTCAAAATGTTTATACACAAAGTTTATGCATAAAGGTATGCACAAAGATTATGCACAAAGTTTGTACATAAAGCTTATGCACAAAATGTGTGCACATTGTTCGTGCCAAACGTTTATGAAAAAGTTTTTACACACATTTTATGCACTAGTTTTGTACACAAGACTTATGCACAACATTCATGCATAAAGTATATGAAAAACGTTTGCACACAAAGTTTCTGCAAAACTTTTGTACACAAAGGTTTTCCACAAAGTTGTTGCACTAAGTTCATGCAAAACGTTTATGCACAAAGTCTATGCCCAAGAGTTATATAGAACGTTTATACACAACATCTATGCACAACAGTTTTTGCACATTGTCTATGCACAAACATTGGACACACATTTTATGCACAAAGTTCATGTACAAAGTTAGTACACAATGTTTATGCACAAAGTTTATGCACACATCTTGTACAAAATGTTTATGAACAAAGTTTATGCACAAACTTTATTCACACATCCTTGTACAAAGTTCATGCATAGTTTTCATACAAAATTGATGGACAAAGTTTGTACACAACGTTTATGCAGAACGTTTATGCAGAAAATTTATGCACAAAGTTTACGCACACATCTTTTGCACGAATTTGTACACAAAGTTCATGCATAAATGCTATCCACAAATTTCATTCACAAAGTTTGTGTTCAAACTTTATGTGCGAAGTTTATGTACAAAGTTTCAAAACAATGTTTATGCACAAATTGTTGTACACAAAATGTATGCAAAAATGTTGTACACAAACCGTATGCACAAATTTTGTACACAACGTTTCTACACAAATTTGATGCAAAAAGTGCATACAAAACGTTTGTACACAGATTGAATGCACAAAGTTTATGTACGTCTTCACACAAAGTTCATTCACAAAGTTTGTGCAATACGTTTATGCAGAAAGTATATTCATATAGGTTGCACACTACAGTTATGCACAAATTTTGTACAAAAGTTGTATGCAAAGCTCATGCACAAAGTCGATGCACAATCTTTGTACACAAAGTTCATGCACAAAGCTTATGAAATGTTTTTGTACACAACGTTTATGCACAAAGTATACGCACAAATTGTGTCTCCAAAGTTTTTACACCAAGTTTTTGCACAAAGTTTCTACACCAAGTTTGTGCACAATGTTTTTACGCAAACGTTATGCACAAAGTTTATGCACATATTGATTCACTAAGTGTATGAACAAAGCTTATGCACAAAGATTTTACACTAAGTTTATGCACAATACTTATGCACTAAGTTTGTACACATGGTTCAAACAAACATTTTAGCACAAATTTTATGCACAAAGGTTTTACACAGTGTTTTTAACAAAGTTTGTGCACAAAATTCATCCACAATGTTTATGCAAAAATTTTGTGCACAACTTTTATGCACAAAGTTTGTACACAAAGTTTATCCACCAGTTCATGCACAAAGTTCATGCAACACTTTCACGCACAATTTGTATGCACAAAGATTATGCACAAAGTTTATGCAAAATTTTGGAAACTAATCTTATGCATAAGTTTTATGCCAAAAGTTTTTGCACAACGTTCGGACACAAAGTTTTTACACAACATCTATGCACAAAATTTGTGCACAAACTTTAAGCACAGATTTTATGCACGGATTCTGTACACAAAGTTAATGCACAAAGTATATACACAAAGTTTGTACACAAAGTTAATGCACAAATGCTATGCCCAAAGTTTGGAAAAAAACTTTTATGCACTAACGTTATCCACAACGTTAATGCACAATGTTTTTACAAAGAGTGTATGCACAAAGCTTATGCACAAACGTAATGCACAAGGTTTGTACACAAAGCTTATGCGCAAATTATATGCACAACAATTTCTTCACAACCGTTATGCACAACGTTTATGCACAAAGTATGTACACAAAGTTTACACACAAATTTTATGCACAAAGTTTATGCATGCTATATTGTTCACAAAAGGTCATGCACAAAGCTTGTACACAAATGATATGCATAATGTTTATGAAAAAAGAGTATGCAAAGAGTTTGTACACAAAGTGTGTAAACAACGTTTATGCACACAGTTTGCACACACATTTTATGCCTAGAGTTTATGAAAAACCTTCAGGCACAAAGTGGGAACACTCATTTTATGCACAAAGTTTATGCGCAACGGCTATGCACAACATTTGTACACAAAGTTTATGCACAAAGCTTGTACACAAGTTTTGTGCACGAAGTTTGTGAACAAAGTTGATGCACAAAGTTCATGCACAAAGTTTATGCACAAATTTTATGCACAAAGATTATATACAACGTTTATGCATAACATGTTTCCACAAAGTTCATGCACAAAGTTTATGTACACACTTTATCCACAATCTTTGTACACAATGTTTATGCACAAATTCTATGCACAATGTTTGTACACAAATATCAAGCAATGAACAAAGTTAATGCACTAAGTATATCTATAACGTTTATGAACAAAATTTGTGCAAAACGTTCATGTAAAAATTGTCTGCAAAATCTTTTTCACAGATTTCTTACACACAGTTTATGCAAAAATTCTATGCACAAAGCTTTTATAAAAATTTTATGCAAAGATGTTTTACACAACTTTTGTACACGAGGTTTATGCACAAATGTTAAGCAAAACATTTATGCAGAAGGTTTTTGTACAACATTTATGCGCATGGTTCATGCACAAAGTTTTGAAACATAGTTTGTACACATGTTTTATGCACAAAATTTATACAAACATTAGTTTATGAACAATGTTTGTATAAATTGTTTGTACACAGTTTTCATGGACAATGTATATGCACAAGTTTATGCACAAGGTTAGTACACAAAGTTAGTGCACAAAGTTTATGCACAACGTTTATGCGCAAATTTAGTATACAAAGTTTATGCAGAAAGCTTGTGCACTAGGTTCATGCACAAGATTTTGTATAGAAAGTTTATGCACAAAGTACATGCATACAGTTTGTAGACAAAGTTAGAGCACAAGGTTTATGGAGAAAGGTTGTACACAAAGTTTGTGCACAAAGTTAATGCACAGAATGTATGCACAAAAGGTTGTGCACAAAGTTCATGGAAAACATTTATGCACAAAGGTAGTGCACAAAATGCACAATGTTTATGCACAAAGTCAATGCACAAAGTTTGTACAGAAAGCCGGTGCACAAAGATTTATGCACAGTGTTTTTGCACAAAGTTTATGCGCAAAGGTTCTACACAATTTTATGCACAAAGGTTTTCCACAAAGGTTATGTAAAGCATTTGTACACAACTTTGTACACAAAATCTATGCACAAAGTTTATGCAAATCGTATATGCACAAAGTTTGTATATACATACATATACATGCATGTATGTAGCCCCTGCACCTAGAGCAACATGCTTTACCTCCGATGAGCTCCGTGCAATGCAACCCTGCTTCCCACTATGCCTGGACACAGCAGTACCACTGAAGAGGAACACGTAACCGCTGCGACTGCGTCCATCTGGGTTCGAGGCCCAGTCGCTGTCTGTGTAGCCGCCAAGGACAACCAGACACTGCCGACAAAATCAGAGTCCAACGTACGGTGTAGAGACCACGTACAGCACCA
Source organism: Penium margaritaceum (assembly GCA_023375785.1). Lineage (NCBI taxonomy): Eukaryota > Viridiplantae > Streptophyta > Zygnematophyceae > Desmidiales > Peniaceae > Penium > Penium margaritaceum. The sequence goes on from SZWC01023947.1 coordinate 34,628, forward strand.
CTCGCATAGCTGCATGAAGGGCTCTAGTGCGTGGAGCCTGCAAGAACAAGGCAAAAAGGTTGACGGCAAAGGTGATGTGAAGACGGGTGGTAGTGGCTAGGTACATCACAGATCCAATGTGACGGAGGTACAAGGTTACATCCACTCTCTCCCCTGCTGTATGTGATCCTCAACCTGTAGGGCATCCTGCCTGTTAGGCGTGAGAGGTGTGGAAGCCATGGGCACTGCGACGAGGAGGTTACTGAAGCACTCCTCCACAACACATGTGTATTGGGCGTGAAACAGTAGTAGAGTACGAAGTCTGTTGTCTCGCACAATCTCCATGCCAAGAAACTCCGCAGCAAGACCAAGGTCGTTGATCCTATAGGAAGTCTATAGGATAGCCTTAGCCTCCTTCATGGCCTCCTGTGAAGGAGATGCGATCAGAAGGTTGTCAACGTAGACTAGGATGGCGGTGAACTCCTCAAGCGTTTGTCGGATGAAGAGAGAGGGATGTGCCTTGCTCTGTACATATCCCGCACGAGTCAAAGTGCCAATGATCTCATGGTTCTAACAACGAGGAGACTGCTTGAGGCCGTACAAGGACTTGCGCAAGTGCCAGACCTTGTCACCGTCCTCAAAGCCAAGTGGTTGAGCCACGTAAATCTCCTCATCCAGAGAGCCATGGAGGAACGCATAGTTCATATCCATCTGGTGTAGTTCAAAGTCATGCTGAGCCACTTCACCTAATAGAGCTCGAGTTGTGGTCATGCGGCCGAGATGGGCAAAGGTGTAAGTGTAGTCGATGCCCTCAATTGGAAAGTACCCCTTGACGACCAAGTGAGCCTTGTGGCGTTCCAGTGAGCCATCCGGCTTCACTTTCTTGCAAAATACCCACTTGACCTGAATAGCCTTCCTCCCAAGTGGAAGGTCGACTAGCTCGTAAACTCCGTGCTCTTGAATGGTGCGATGCTCATCCTCGTAGACAACACACCAAGCATCAGCATCCTGTGATGAGAGAGCGTCCATCAGTTTGCCGTGGTCAGGCCCCAAAGAGGGAGAGCTCTGTGTGGCAAGAGTGCACGCCTCAGTGCTAGGTGTAACAATCACAAGATCGGCTGCTGCATCACAAGCAATATGAAAATTGCGAGTGACAAGGTCATGCCCTACACGGCACGCTAGATGTACCTTTGTGTGCTCAGTGTGAACACTCAAGCCTAGGGCCTTTGTGCCGGGATCACCACTCGCGATGCTGCAAGTGGAGCGCCTAGGTGCAAGACTAGACACTCGCTGAGCTCCAGAGTCCAATGGTTGAAGACAACCAGCAGGCTCACGAGAGTAACCTGGGATTGAGGGGCAAACCTCAGGCTCATGACCAGGCACAATTGCAGGTGAGGAGGGCTGAGGCAAGGGAGGTTATGATGCCGTGCGAGGAGATGCGTGTGTGGGAGACACCGGACTTGGAATGATAGTAGGAGCGGGTGGGGCACGGCCACACACAGAGGTAGGATTGCCGGCGGACAGAGGTACGGTTACAGGAGTACGCACATTTACAGGATCATGGGTACGTATAGGGTGCGAGGGAATAGGAGTTGAAGCCGGCGGGGCAGGAGAGGTCTCTGGACCGACAGCGATGATTGTTGGGTCGTCAAGAGCCAAAGACCGTGAAGTGGAGGGAGCTCAAACGGACACATCAGCCCATTGAGTGGTGCTCGCAGGCGCAAACTCCCCCATCCGTCAAGAAACCTCACACGTAGGAACGTGCAAGACGGACAATGACGTGATTGATGTCAGATCATGGTAGGGGAGGGACTCGAAGAATAGTGCATCGCGTGACTCAAAAATTTGACGACGAGTAGGGTCCCAAAAGCGCTAAGCCTTCAATCGCGAGGAGATGCCTATAAAGGCACACCAGCAACCCCGAAGTGAGACCTTGAACCCCAGCTGGTCCTTGATGTACCACACATAAGCCAAGGATCACTAGATGCAAGCGAGGTGCAGGTCAGCACGGTGGCCAAACCAGAGCTCATACGGTGTGACGTGGTCTGGAAGGGGACCGTGTGGGAGGCGGTTCAAGACCCAAGTTATGTAGGCGAACCCCTGAAAGGCAAAAAGCTCCAAGAGACTGCCCTCGGAACGCATAGCACAAACCTCATCCTCCATGGAGCGGTTCTAGGAGTCAGAAACACTGTTCTACTGAGGAGTAGCAAGAGCAGAGACCTAGAGAAAAATCCCGTGCTTGGCAAAGAAGTTATCCATCTCGCTAAGCAACTTACCGCCGCGATCCGAGTGGAAGGTGTGCAGTGTGGGGCGAGACTAACACTCAGCCATCACTAGCTAGAGGCAAACCGGGAGAGCGGCGTCACTCTTCTGCGGTAGGCTGTAGACTCACCACATCTACGTGAAGTTGTCAATTAGGATCAGGATGTATTGACCCAGACCGGACAAAGACTCAACAAGAAGAGGACCAAGGAGATCCGATTGAACTAACTTGAGGGGGCGAAGTGTAAGAGAGTAGGAGTCGGGGTAGGTGCAGCGATGTATCTTACCCTAAGCATAGAAGAGTCGGTCCGTCTTCGGCGGCTTCTCGAAAGAAGCCGTGTCAAGACCGAGGGTGGGCTGTGTCTGAATAAGATTTGACAAAGTGTCGGAGCCTACATGACACAGACAACGATGAAGCAATCGCTGGTGCTTCGGAGACAGAACACCTTTGACAAAAACACCAGCTGAAGGGGAGGGGGAGCAAGGAGCAAAAGTCCAAGAGACACGATACAGGTCATCCACAACAGAAACACGAAGAACAATGCTACGAGTTTCAATGGAATTCATAGTCACGGCTTCTCCTCTATGCTCAACAAATAGTCCCATTAGTGTGCAGGCACAAACAGAAAGCAAACTGAGCTCAAGGTCATGCACAAACAAGACCTCGGAAGGATACAAGGGGGCAAACGGACATTAGAAACACACGACCCCAACACCCTGCAATGGAAAGGACTAACCAGAGCCTGTGCAAACGGAACGAACAGACGCAACACGGCTGCGATCAACAAAGTCACTACGACTACAGGTCATGTCATGAGTGGCACCGGAATCGTTGATTCAACTGCCACCAAAATCACGACTGGAGGTTATCAGTGTACAATGGCCAATGGAACACTCGGCCTTCGAAGGACATTGGGCAGTAGGTAGGGAGGAACAAGTAGAGCTCAAAGGTGAGACTCATGAAACCAATTGGTACACTTACGCCCATCGTCATCACATGCGGACTGTGCCCCCCCACACGAGTCATGCCAAGCTAGAAGAACAGATGGATAGACAGGCTGTGAACCACCGAGCTGTGACAACACGCTCGCACCTCCCTGCAAGCAAAGCGCTAGAAGGTGACGGAGCTTGGCAATGGTACAGTCACGTAGGTTTGGGTCGTCACTGCTAACCAATGGTGAACCGGGACCTGTAGCGGTCGTGGTCGCTACGCGCTTGAAGGATGTGCCGCTCGACGTAGACCGTAGTCCATGCATATCCTAAAGTCCACGAGGAATCTGCGCCCACTCGAGCGGTTGTTGGAAATCGGTGTAAAATTGAGCACCTCCACAGCTGTAGCAGTGAACAGAACTTCCACTGCTACTACCCAATAACGGCTGTTGTTGTGATTACAGTTGGCCCAAGCCGCGCCTCTCTCACCCCTTCTTCCCCTATGCTGCTGTCGCGACACCTTGTGTTTGAGTTAGCATAAGCGTCGTAGAGGGGGAAGAGGAGGAAGTGGCAGAGGATGGAGACGGAGACAGCAAGAGGGGCGTCGGTGGTGATGCGACGGCTATTGTAGCAAGGAGGATCTCCAGATGAGCCACTACTACCTCACAAACGGAAGTCACTTCGAGCAAAACATAGTGCGCCCAGGGAAGAAGATGTAGTGAGGTCCAAAAAGGCTTGAGCACAGCTTCACTTTACATCATGAAGATGTCTGTGTACTCAAGGTGAACTCGGAGCATGATCGTGCGGAGCGCCCACAACTGTGTACCTCTGGAGGTCCCAAGGTGCATGTACATGTGCATGGAGCGCCGCCCGTAGTCGGCTGCAGGCTATATGTATATGTACATGTATATGTATTTGTATATGTATATGTATATGAATATGTATATGTATTTGTATATGTATATGTATATGTATATGTATATGTATATGTATATGTATATGTATATGTATATGTATATGTATATGTATATGTATATGTATAT